>VDFB02369010.1:64788-122621 GCA_007258455.2 Sequoia sempervirens | reverse complement strand
AGTCAAAATGCATACCTCGTGAAAAAAATTCGGAACAAATTTTTGGGGACGTTTGTTCGGAGGGGGAGCCATTGAGCAAAGTCGTCGAGCCACCAACACCAACATGAACTACTGGTTTAGGGACAATTGAAGGCATATTAAAACACAAATCTCGCACTAAATGCAGTCGTACACACTACAAAAGAGGTAGTTCCTGCACTGTAAGCGCAGTATGACGCCAAGGATGACCGCAGAAACCACAAAACCCTAGCAGAGCTCATACACCCAAATCAGATTATGAAGGCCGACAATAAATGTTTTGTGGGTATCATATTTGGATGTTTTTAGATTTTGAAGGGTTTTTTGATATTTTTGGATTTTGAAATATTTTTTTTTTTTTAGATTTTCTATTTTTTTTGATGATGTTGATGAATGATTAAGAGATATCAATGTGTAAATATCAAAGAAATTTTGAGATCTTTTCACTAGCCAAGCTAAAATTGATTCATCTGATTGAGTGATTATCGATAGTGATATCATTGTTGAGGAAACACAACAATGCAAGGATATTGTTGCCAAGATAGGAACAACATGAGGATTGGGAAGGATACATCCCAAGATGATAATTGATTGATCAAATAAGTTTGATCAAGATTTGTATCCAGGCTAGGAACATTTTTTTGCTGAATGTTTTGATACCATATTGAAGCATCAATAAGATGCAACTAATATGGATTTTTTGGATGGTTTGGGTGATGCCTAGATCACAACATGAGCTAGAAGACATAGATCAAAATTTATTTTGAAGAAAAAGGTAAGTACCTACCCCTAGTGTCTAGAAATATATGGTAATACCATGAGTGGATGCACTAGTGTGATGGGAATAGATATGTGAAGGATAGGGAGGATGGGAAAATAGGTCTAGGATAATGGATTTTACTTCCAAAAAACTATCTCATAATAGGATAACATGTTTGACCCAAGTTAAAATGTTTGGATAGTGCTATGTAGGTGATGTTATGACATGGGATAGTATATGGTTAAAGGAAAATGATCATGTCAAGATTTTCCAAAAGCATGTTTTAAAGTATATGCAAGTGGAATGGATGGAATGGATAGGATGTTGGATTTATTATGGATGGATAAGTTGCTCCCAATTGGAATGGTGCATATAGACGCTTGACTAATACACATGATGCCTGTTTGCTAGTTTCAATCATGGTACTTGTTCAAAGTGTCGTCGAGGTGGTTTTCACTATTGGATGAATTTTTCTTTTTACTTTTTATTTTTAATTTTTTTTAATTTTTTTTTGTATTTTGATTTTTAGATCATCTTGGACCACTTGGTGGTGTTGATACTGATGGTGTTATCATGATATGCCAACGGTATCCTTCCTGGAGAAATTTCTTTACCAAGATACGGGTGCTTGTATGTTTAATCCTTGAATGTTGTATTGTTTGTTGATACCAGAGTTAGCCTCACCTAGATGCGCATATCTTGATAGAGTTCCCTTAGAATCCTTATGATAAAGAGTTGCTTCCAAGACATGGTCAATACAAGATTCAAATATCATGGATGTTGAAGTGGATGGTGGAATGCGACGAGGGATATTGAACGTAGATGGATTGGTTGATAGTTTGGAATATTTGATTATCCAAACTTGGGATGATGAGCAATGGATCTAGTCCAAATATAGAGATTCAATTGAAATTAGAGCCGATTTCTTAATATATTTTGTATGTCGCTCTTGAAGATTTATTTTACATTGGTTAAAAATTTTGATGGATGAAATTCCCTTTTTTATTTTTCCCCATAGTTTCTTTGACTAATGGAGTTTGATAGGGATATTTTTCTTTATTTTTATTTGGCATCTATTTGAATTTTGTTTTTCCATTTTGATTTCTTGATTCTTTTGCTTCAATGACTTGCTCTTTTCTTGGATATAGAATTTTATCTTCTTGTTGATCCCATTTAGTAGATGGAAAGATATGAGGATGTCGATACATGATATGAATGGTCGAAGTGCTGGTTGTATTTTTATCATAAGGATTTTTTGTGCTCCCCATGTTGATGTTTGCATTAGATAAATATTCCCCCAATATCATGGAGGTATCATTGATATGTTTAGATTCCTTAATTTTTGAATAACCAAGACATTGATTCTTAAGATTATGGATAATTTGTAATAGTTCTAGGATACCCTAATCATGTAGGCCTATTCCTCTACCCTGATAATGTATTTGTTGAATTTTTTTGTTTGCAACTGAATATGATTTATCTTGAAAACAAGGTCCTAATCCTTGTGTGCTATGATGTGGATCTTCAAAGGTGATAGCTTCTTCATTGGTAAGATAGCTTTCTCTGAAAAAGGTAAGTGATCCAAGTATATAATATATTGGTGCTTCATCGATATGTGGGATAGCTTCCTAATTGATATCTTTGGCTTGATTTTGTGAAATATTAGATTCTAATGGTTCTTCCAAATATATCGGTGCTTCAAAGTTGATGTATAAACCTTCTTCATGGTCATCTTCTAAAATGTCACCATAAAGTCCTGTGAATTTGGCTATAGCTTGATCATTTGCAAAAAATTCTAGAGTAGTAGACTCTTGTTCTGGAGGAAGATCATCTATGTATCTAGTGGAAGCAAGTTTCTTATCTGTAGAAGTGGAGGTTGTTGGTGTATGGTCTATTTTGAGGAATAACCCTCCAAGGGAGGTTCCAAAATCATAACCTTGAAATTGGCATTGGAAGTGCCAAGAAGAAGTCATTTTGTTTGAACCCTGGATTGGGTTTACTAAGGCTTTAGGTCAGCTTGAATTTATGATGACTATTTAAATTTTGATTCTCCTCCAAGCAAGGTACCAAAAGGAAAACGTATTGAGCCTGACACTCAATAATGCCACGTGTCATATGTGCACAAGCTTAGGAACATTTTGAGATTGAAGATTGTGGAAAGGTGTGTAATTGGTTGTTTAAATGCTTGCATGTTATTATCACATGTATTATTGTCACATGAACCCAAGAGCAATCCTAAAAGATTATGTCGATTTTCCTTCGCTATGATTGTTGCGTTGTATTCCCTAAGGGAAGTTACAAAAGGAAAACATATTGGGTCTAACACTTGGCAACGTCACATGTCATTTGTGCACAATCTCATGAGAATTTTGAGCTTGTAGTTTGTGCAAAGGTGCGCTATTGGCTGCCTTATTACTCGTGTAATCATAAGAGAATATATGAAAGCTCCAAATAGGATCCTATTGTCTTCTAGCACCAAGTGTCACTTGGGCACAATATTAAGGAGGTCCATGTCCAAGAAAAGATAAGCAAAACACCATTGGATCGTTGTCACCTTTGGATGGAACATGGGAGTCCATGACTACTATCACACTTACCGCGAACTCTATTGAAATTGAACGCCACCATAAATGCTAGGAAGCCTTCTAAATTTTAGGGAATACTCTTTTGAATTTTTCTTGGACAAAGGTGGCAATTTTCCTTTTGTACCATGCTTTCATTTAAACCTGATTTGATGAATATTAATGACTAATTACTCTAGCATAGAGATGCCTTTAAAAAATCAAGGAAACCAACTACAATTGTGAACGTTATATGCTTGTGTTAGAATCTAATTTTGTGGTTTTTTCTTTCAAGATTGAGGTTGAGCATGTGTGAAGGCCGAAAACCATCATCACTAACCAAATATGCATACGGTCAAATTTTTATCAAGATTTATTGGTACACTCTATGGGGTTCCTTTTCACGCAAGAGTATTATTAGCAATCAATGCATCCTAATTGACAAAGCAATCTAAAATTCATAATGCACATACCTACATCAAGTACATTCTATGTTTCCATGAGGAGATACAGATACTCTCATCATCCTAGTGAGTACCCACTGAAAAATAGCCTTCCAGGGCAGAATCTTGGAGCTTTGGCTGAAGTGAATCATGGTGGAACTAGATTTTATGTTGATTGGAGTGGTTAAACTTGTCCTTGATCAAGCATTTATGGTGTTAGAAGAGTGGTATAGGTTTGAATCAGACATTCCCTCATGATTCATGGTGACACTACTAGACCTGCACACTCTAAATGCAGAGGTGGTGGAAATGGCTCACAAGCTCTTGATACCTAAAATTTTAGGCGGGCTGGAAGTGGTGATGGATGCTACCCCTTTCGGTCTTGGTATTCCCAGGTCTCGTGACTTGAATCATCTTTTGGTGTTGGGTGAGGAAGTAACCTTCTACTCTTTCATATTGGATATCAAAGGTGAGGCGTTGCACGAACATAAAGAGTGAGAAGAGGTGGCAGTAAGATTCTTGAGGAAAACGTTGCATGTTGAGCTTGTCCAAGACTTTGAATGGGTCAAAACTTTATCAATTATATACATGAAGTTGGTAATGTATAGTTTGGTTTTCTCTACAAGGTTTTGACATATACATATAATGTTTTGTCATAAAAGGTTTTTATTTGATAGCAAGATTTTGTAGTTGCTTTTGGTCGGATGGGTGTTTGGGTTTTGAAATTTCTAAAGATAATGTTAAAATTTGGCTAGATGTTGAGCACCATAAATTTTGATCAGTTGCTTTAGACTACATGTTGGGTTGTAGGGGGGTATCTTATAAATATTTCTCTATTTTTATCTTGATGGGTCTTGTGATTGCAATCAGTTTTGTTTTAAATTTCAAGCTAAATTTTTAGTCCAATGGGATAAACATTATTCCCTAGGATAGATACTTTGAACTCATAAACATGCATTTCAGCTTTAAGATTAATATAAATAGTTTAGGCCTTTGGCCTTTTATAAAAATATTTTATATATAACCCCTTAACTAATTGTGCGTATATATATTCCATGATCAACTAAGCGTTGTAAGAGTTAGAATTGGGGATATGACGAGTTAAGAGTTACAGTATGAAAAATAGGTTTTTGGCCAACATGTCATTTGTTGATGTAGAGCTCTTGCACAACATAATACTCACCACCGTTAGACCCTCTCCTTTACTTTGAATATATATCTCTGTTTATGTGTCTATTGTTTATTTTTTTTACACTTGGCTCAATGTAGATGAAAAATAAAGCGCTAACAAGAACCAAATGAGTTATAAAGAGAGTTCAGACAACATTTCCTCCACACAAGAGAGTTGTGAGGCTACCACACACTTATGAGGATGGAGTAATTCTCATTCCATATCTGATCAAACATGTAGTCCAAGTGAATGCAACTATTACAACTAAGAAGGTTTTAGTGCAATGAGAATGGTCCATGGTTGACATGGAATTTGCCATGGAGAATGTTGAAGAAAATAAAATGTCAACAAAGGGGAAACAAAGAAGTGGGGTCTTCCAAAAACCAAATGGACTAATTGGTTGACTCTAGTGTAACCTCTACAAAAATGAAAGGGCCCCCAAAAGTTTTGAACAATGATGAAAAGGAAAAGGTTGTTGAATGGTGTAAGGAGATGGTTGATGTTGGCAATGGTTTAGAAATTATCAATCTGAAATTTGAAGTAGCATAGATTTTCCAGCCTAATCCATTCAAGGATGGAATTCCCGGTAAGTATTAGTGGATGGGATTCAAAATAAAGAATCCCAATCTGATTTTGAGGATAGCACACGACCAAGATAGAGACCGCACACTCAATTTGAGGCTTGTAGTGGTTGTTGCATTCTATGAAACATTGGAAAAGGTATATGTAGCCAATTCGTATGGTCTGATGAAGATTTGAAACTGTGATGATATTGGCATCCAATATGGACAAAATGGTGCAATGAGAGTGCTTTCCAAAAAGGGTAGCAGAAGTGTATCCTACATTATACCCAAGAGCTAAGAGTGGATCACTATTTTATGTTGTGTAAATGCTATTGGACAAAAGATACTTAGCTTTTATTTGTTTAAGAGAAAGAAAACCTGAAGAACTATATGATTATTTGTGATTCAAGTGCATGTATGGATGCTCAACCCCATGCATGGATGACAAAAGACCTCTTCTTGCTTTGGTTGCACCATTTTACTACTTCTATACCAGGGGGTGTCTCACCGACTAATAGGTCCACCTATTTATTTTTGATGGCTATACTAGCCACATAGTATTTTCTACTATTAACGAAGCAAGGTCACTAGGCATTGACTTGTTAACAATACCAACCCACACATCTCACATATTGTAGCCACTTGATGTAAGTGTGTTTGTGTCTTTCAAATCATATTTTAAAAAGGAAAGAGCAATATGGATTCTAGTAAATATCCAAATTTAGAGATTAAAAGGGAAAAGCTACATTTAAGAAAGAATTGACTATTGACAACATAAAAGTCGGCTTGAAAATAATAGGTATTTTCCCCTAAATGTAGATGTATTAATGGAGGAAATGCAACCAAGTGATACATTCTAGTTTGCTACCCCTGAGGAATCATCTACTACAAAAAACATTCTAAGTCTATTTGTTGATGTTGTGCCACAAACAGAGGTTGAAGAGACACTTGGAACATCTGATTTTGTCTAGACCGACATAGTCTACTAGAAATAGCTAGTTTTGTCAGACCAACAATCTCTAATTGGAACACCTAGTTTGGGTGAGCAACACAGTCCAAAAAGAACACTTGTTTTGGGTGACCAAAATACATATGCAGACATCTCACTTTCTCTACCTAGTGCACCAGGGGAGCCAATCATGGTTGCTAGAGGGGGTTGCAAATATTTGAATTTATTTACATGTGAATTTAGAACAAAGTCTACCAACACCATCTTGAACAAAGAACATGGGCCCATCTACCTTAGTTCATTTTATGTTGATTCAGGAGAATGTTAACCTGATCAATTAGGAGGAGGTGAGAAAGTGGATGAAACAACTAGTGAGGTGAAATTTACAAATGAAGAAGATCCCATGGAGTCATTGGGAAGCCAAAAAAGTTTAGGAATATCCCAATTTTCAAGAAGTTACCTATTCATGTAGTGAAGGATAAGTCTAATAAGCTAGTTGATCATGAGATTTGACTTAGAAGACAATCCCAACTCACCATATATGACTACATGAAGTTGCTAATGGAGTAAGAGGAGACGAAGAAGGAAATTAAATAATTGAAAGATAAGAAGAGAGTTCAAACATTGAACAATTGAAGATTGAAAGAATTGCAGCAAGGGACCTCAAGGAACAAACATGAGAATTGAAAGAGGACAACATTGAAGTAACAACTAAGGTTCAAAGAGAATAGCAAAGGAAGGAGAAGGACCAGAAAAAGAATTAGCAAAGGATTGAACATGAAGCTTCTAAAAAAGAAAAAGAAATGGACAAGGCTAGAAAAGAGGCAGCAAGGAAAAGGCATAGATCAACAATCCTTTAAATCCCTTTCCTGACCATCATGCAATATTCACTAACTTTGTTCTATTCATTGCCCCAAATATTGTCCACCCTCGCTTACCCCAAGTATTACCCAACTAGTTTCAAGTTGTAGTCCTACTGATTCAAAGACCACAAACATGGGCGGGCAATTGACTATACAAGATGAAAATGTAGTGTCGAAAAAAGTAGTCCTTTTTCACACTTAATTTGGGAATAATTAAAATATAATTAACTTAATTGTGCCTTGGGTGAGTGTTGTAATGTATTGTACACATTCACATTAATATAGGCCCCTTTTAAAACTAAATGTACTAAAATTGTACCATGTTAAAAGTGTTGTAACACACTTTCACACTTTTCTAGGGTTGCTTTAATCAATGGAGCCTAATGGGCCCCTTTTCAAATAAAATGTACCTAAAATTGTACCTTTTTAAAAGTGTTGTAACATGATTTCACACTTTTGTAGGGTTGTTTTAACCAATCGAGTCTAATGGGCCCCTTTTCAAATAAAATGTACCTTATTTATAGTGTTGTAAAGTGTTGTAATACACTTTCACACTTATGTAGGGTCATCTTAATTAATTGTGGTTAATTAGAGTTAATTAGCCCCTTAACTCAAATTTAAACCTTATTTATGACAACTTCTGAAGATCTATCCTGACACCTAGAATTCAAATTGTAAAACATTTAATTGGGCAAAATCAAGGTCCTAGAAAATTGTGCTAGGACCCATTCGCCCTAGGTGGTGAATGGGTCCTCCCTCTATAGGACCCCCCTTTCTTTACATATCTGACATGGGTTTTTTTTATGTTATTTCACCCCCTAAAGGCAAGGTCCTAGAAACTTGTGCCAACACCCATTCGCCCTAGGTGGCAAATGGGTCCTCCCTTTATAAGGACCTCCTTTTTGAATTTAATTCTAGTGGTATTTTAATAATTTTTATTTCCAGATTTGGTGTTGGCTTGAATTGTTTGAATTTTGAGGTTAATTATCAAATTATGTATAAATACAAGGTTATTTTACATAATTTCACCTAGAAGAAGATTTCAAGCAAGCTAAGAGGCAAAGAACTTTCATGATATAAATCATTCATTGTCAATAAACAAGCAAGAGTGAAGTTTGGAGTAGCATTGCATGTCTTCAAGCTCAATTTGTGTCCAAGATCAAGCATTAGTGAAGGTTAATGATAAATGCCTATGGAGAATCATGAGGGATTCTAGGTGTTGGGAGGTGCAAAAGACATACAACCAAGCCTAAGGACTTGTTTCCCAAGTGATTCCATCTTCTATAATCATCCTATTTGCTGCCTACAAGAGGTATATTTATATTTGTGGCTTATTAAGGGGATTAGACATCTTCTTTAGTGAGTCATTTGCATTGTTCATGTTACATTTAGGGTTCTATTCTAACACAATTGGATAGAATTCCCTTTACATTCTCATAGATCTTCGTCTTAGACACACTTAAGATTAGGATTGCACACACAATTACATGTTTTGGATGTTCATTCATCATCAAAGGTTTAATTATCAACAAGGGGTTTGACCGAGGAAAACCCTTATCCACCAACAAGCTACAAAATTTGTCTTGCAGATTATTGGTAGATCTAGACCCGAAAATAGGAATTTCAAAGTGCAAAGAAGAAGAGCAGACCTAGAAGTTGCAAATAAAATTCAAAGATTTTTGGAAGGACCTAGAAGGACCCATTCACCTTTAGTGGTGAATGATTCCCTATTAGGGATTGAAGGGTAGCGTATTTTATACTATGCAAGCTTCTATTTTAGGTTTAGAGCTCCCTGAACAAGCCTACCAAGACCTAGTCACCTTTGGTGGCAAATGAGTCCCTATTATCACTATAGAAAGGCCAGATTTGGTTAGGTGCACAACATTATCCACTTCTTGTTTTTCCAAAATGTTACAGTTCCATTCTGTTTAGTGTTAGATTTATGCATTACATGTGTTAGACCTAGAATTAGGGTTTGCATTTTGGCTTAATTCCTTGTCCTCAAGTTGTGATTTAGCTCACCACCCCATCCTTGCATAAAGGAAAGATTGCAAGATCCCTAAATCTTGACTTAATTCACCTCTTGGGTTGATAGTTATTTCAAAATTCTTGGATCTCATCTTTTGAATGAAACCCTAATTGGACAAAGGGGGTTATACTGCATATCCTTCTCCCTTTCTTTATGTTTTAGTAGATACCAACAACACATCAACAGATAGCTTTCCATCATCATATTTCTCTTTTCTAATTTTCTTTACATAATCAGAATGTTAGATTTGCAAACATTTTTGTTGTGATTGTTTTGAAGGTTTCTCATTGATTGTTAGGTTTTTAATAGTTTTGTTTTGATTGTTTTGAAGCTTTCCAATTGATGTAATTTTGTAACTAATGTTTCTAACTAATTTTTAGATTGCAAACAGTTTTGTTGTTCACTTTTTTTGAAGATTTCTAACTTCAAACAATAGTATGATATAAATTGAAACAACATATTCATGCATGTAAGAGTGATTGTAATTGAAGAAAAAACAAACCATATATCTAATTTAGTTGTATGTAAATGAACAAGCTTATGTATCTAATGAAACAAGCAATGCATGTTATACTATCATATCCCCAATTCTAATTCTTAAGACCCTTAGGTGATCATGTTAATTGATTATATATATGTATGTATGTACATACAAATACATATACATACATACATAAATGTATATATACATACACATATATAATCAAAACTAAGGTGCTATTTGTAACTTGAAGAAGCATTATGATATTTCTATATAACATCAAACAACAATATGATATAAATTGAAACAACATATGCATACATGTAAGACTCACTGTATTTAGAGAATAAATAAACCATACATCTAATTTAATTGAATGTAAATGAACAAGGCTCTGTGTATAATGAAAAAAGTTGTACATGTTATACTAGATCATATCCCCAATTCTAACTCTTACAACCTCAGGTGATCATGTTAACTAATTATATATATATGTATGCATGTACATAAAAATATATATACTTACATACATACATATATGTATATGTACATACATACACATATATAATTAGTTAAGGTGTTATATGTAACTTGAAGCAACATTATGTACATGTCGTGTCATATTAATATAACTATTTGTAAAAAAATGTGTGTTATATTGTTATTAAGTGGGGCCCAAGCTTTTAGCTCCTATGCCCAGTTGTATATAACCAGTTAAGGTGTTATATGTAACTTTAAGCAACATTATGATATTTCTATATAACTTCAAACAATAGTATGATATTAATTGAAACAACATATTCATACATGTAAGAGTCACTATAATTGAAGAACAAACAAACCGTACGTATAATTCATTTGTACATGTAAATGAACAAGGCTATGTGTCAAATGAAACAAGCAATGCATGCTATAGTATCATATCCCCAATTCTAACTCTTACAACCCCTAGGTGATCATGTTAACTAATTACTATATATATATATAATCAGTTTAGGGGTTATATATAACTTAAAACAACAAAATGATACAAATATTAATAACCTTTTTGTTACAACATTATGATATTTTTATATAACTTCAAACAACATTATGGTATAAATTGAAACAACATTATCATACTTGTAACAGTAAGTTTAATTGAAGAAAAACTAAAGCATACATCTAATACATTTAAATGTAAATGAACAAGGCTATATGAAACAACAATTTATATATCTCTGCCATATATGTGTATGTCTACAACTTCTATATAATTTATATTGATAGTATTGGAGGTTATCATATACTGAACTATTGAGGGTTTGATGCACCTATCTTTTGGCCAACTGTGTGTATGTGTGTATGCAAATGGCATAGCTATTTACACATTCTTAAAGCAGTTGTAAACTAAGGATGATAGGTGGAATGATATGTATGTATGCAAATGTTACTGAAGAAAATCAAGATATGTATGAATAATATAAATACATTGAACAATTTATACAATTGGAATGTTACAACAACTTTTAAATATACATACTTTGGAAGCTACAACATATGCATATAGACATATCCATGTATGTATGCATACATATGCATATACACACAGACATACATATGTATGATATGTTTCTATCCTTTATGGCATACATACATGCATATGTATTTATGTATATGTATGTATGGGATGCATACATACACATAGATACATAGTTTTTGATAAAAGGGGTAAAACAGGTTTTACAGGGACCCGAAATCACAACGTTTACAAAACAGAAAAGAGGACACAAAAGTCCAACCGAAAAGACCAGCTACCCGAGAAAAGACCAGCAGCAACCAAACGAAACAGACCAGAAAGGTCAAACCAAAAGGAACAGCAAAGTAAACACCAAAAGCCCCAACTGTTAATTCAGAGTCTTGAGGACAGACTCCGTCTCCGCTTCCAACTTCTGCATGTCATTGACACCCTTTTTAAAAATTTGAATCATCTTCAAAGTAGGGGGAACCTTTCACTTCAGATTGGCTCTGGTTCTTTTGGAAATACCCACATCCGTATCCTGGATTTTATCCTCTGTTTCCTCCAGATCCACCACAAGAGACCCTTGCTGGGCTTTATCAAGCTTTTCAGTCATAGCGTTTATGATAATGGCATTGTGTCTTGCAATATGGTTGTTTTGTTCAACAACGGTTTTGATAGTATTCCTGATATTCTCAACCTTGGGGTCAAAATTTTTGTAACTGTGATCTTGAACCCCACTATCCACATCTTTCTTTTCAATCTCAACAATCTTAGCACCCAACTCTTCAATTTTGCTTTGAAGGGCCCAATTTTTTATTTTCATCTCATTAATTTCTGTGAAATTCCATTCCAAGAGTTTGAAGTGGGACTCAGAGTTGGTTTTGGCTAGGTTCATAAAATCTAGAGAGGGATCTTTGCCAGTATTAGGAAAAACATATATACATAGTTAATATTAATATAATATATAAATTTAGAAGCACTCAAATTATTACCAATTTAGGATTAAAATCCTATAAATGCATGTAAATTGCTATCAAATTTTTGTCCATACCAGAAAAGGTGAATATAGTATCGAAAGGGCAAAGAGGATGATGGGGGAGCATGTAATGTTGTGCGAGGGGTTCATAGTATTGGAGGATACAGTTGGCCAAACCATAGGTGCATGGAACCCTTAAGAGTCCACCATATGAAACCCATAAATGGTATGTATATATATATACACATAGCCGACCAAATGATAGGTGCATCATACCCTTAACAAGGTGAGTTGCATACATTGTTTATAGATATTACAGTAGCAATTATATATTATTTTATCGACTAGGTATACACACACACACACACACACATATATATGTATATATATACACAATCAGCCATAATATAGTTGCAAGAAACTCTTAACAATTGAGCTTATCATAACCTCAAACACTGTCAATATATTTATCAAAATTGTAGAGGTAGACAAACAAAATGTCAAATATGTATCAATTGTTTAAAGATATTGCAATAGCAAACCTATATTACTCAAGATCGATTGTGTGTACACACACACACAATCAACCACAATATAGCTACAAGAAATCCTTAAGAATCAAACATATCATAACTTCAAATATTGTCAATATATTTATCGAAATTATAGAGGTAAACAAACGAAATGCCATAAATGTGTACCATGTTTTTAGTAATATTGTAGTTATATTAACCATTTCTTTTGGCTAGTTGTGTGTATATATATGTATATACACGTAGTTGGTCACAAGATAGTTATAGAAAAATACATGCAACAAACATTTGAAAAAAACACATGCAATCGACAGATATTGCCCTTGTGAGGTTGGAAGACAACCTAACTTATGATGGCAAAAGTTTGCTATTTTCCTTTGGCAATGGAAGTGTTGATAAACATAGTAACAATGAAAAATGCATCACCATGAGTCTTCCCTGCCCTAACCACTGTCGGTCATGAAGTGCACCACCATTGGTCCTTCAATGGACGATGTTATGTGTAGATGCCAAGCATGAATGGTGTTGTAGAGAAGCGAAAAAGAACCATAGAAAATGAAAACCATGCTGAAGTGATTGTCAAAAGGCCAATGAAAGAGGGGAGAGGGGCAATTAATGTGTAGTTTATACAAATTAAGTTCGTAGCGACTAGTGTGGCAAGAAATAGGCAAATAGGTACCACGTGCCCATTGTCAATCCATGCCACTTTACATGTTGGGAAATGTGATTTTTGGAAACCAGTTGAAAAATCTTGAAAAACGTGTGAATTTTTCTCCCAATTCAATTTATTTGGGTTGCTAGGTGGACTCTCTCAAGCATGCAAAAAAAAAATTATGTTGATGTAGAATCTGCTGACATGGACCCCTCACACAACATAACCCTCACCACCATTAAACCCTCTCCCTTATCTATTCTATGCAACAAATTAGAAAATACTCATTTTATTAATCTATTAAAAATATATACAATTATACAAAGGTCAACCTAAATTAATCCATAACAATTACAGTCATCAATTCATATAAATATTATATGTGCCAATAAATAACCATAAATTCTAATACAATTAGATGCGACAAAATCACATGGCAATTTGAGCATTGAATGAATGAATGAATGTTTTTAATCACGTCCACGAGGCCAAGCAGCCTATGGGACCCAAAGATAGCAAGCGAAGAGACGTGAACCCCAGAAAATGCAAAAAACCTATGTTTCTTTTTCTTTCTGCATCTTGGATCTTCTGCTGTGTATCTTGATCAGAAAATCTGCAAACCCTATTATCTTCTCTTCTTCAAACAGATCACCCAAATTGTTCCCTTTTAATGTCTCAGTATAATTGATCCGAATGTCCTTGTAAGCTGAACATTCCCTGATGTAGTGCCATTCTGTCTCAACCACTCCTTGAGTGCAATATCTACACCTTCTGTCTGCCCACTCCTCTTTAGGTATCATCCACCTTCCGGTCTCACATCTAAGCTGGTGCGAACTTGTTCTAATCTGAGCTATCAACATTTTCGCTTTCCATTTTATTTCCATTCCGATGTAGGTCTTTTGTGTGTGGTCATGCGTAGGGTTAAAATGTTTGACATAGTATTCTTTCTTCCTCCCAAGTGGCCCTTTCCACATGCTTTCTTTGAACTTTCCTTGCACATACCTTTTTATTTCCCTATTGGCATTTGGACACTCACTTATGCTAATACCCCACTTGCTCATCCATTTGATATTCTGTTTCATCCACGTGCTCTTTCTTCTATCTAATTTTTCATTTGCTGCCATTTTTGGCCAGCGATGAGTCTCCATGTTATCTAGTCTTCTTAGATAGCTTAGCAACCGAGACATAGCAGACGCTTCAACAGGGAAAGCCCCGGCCTCAGCTAGAACAATCTCGTAAGGGACAATAGATTTAATCCTGAGACTCTGTGTGATTAAATGTTTTTGTAATCTCTCTATCTGTCTCCACTTTTTTGCTGAGGTGTTGCTACCCCAAACTTCACAACCATATAGCACCACTGGAACAACTAAAAGCCCAAAAAGAGTTTTCTTTGTCTTCCAATACCATAACTCGGCCCTTCTGCATCTATTTTGCAATGAGTTTAAAGCTTTCCATCCCCCTTGTATCCTCTTTGCTCTACACGTTTCCCAGCTGAGTTTGTTGTGGAAATCAAGGCCAAGATACTTATATTCATTGACCACCTGCAAGGGGCTGCCTTCAAAAACAAATTCCCTATGAACCTTCTTTCTTTTCAAGGTAAAGATCATGACCTTAGTTTTGGTAGTGTTCACTTGCATCCCCACCTGATGGCAAAAGAGCTCTAGCGCTTTTAAGTGTTCCTTCAAATCTTGTGCTGTTTTTGCCATTAAGACTAGATCATCCGTATATAAAAGCAGCTTTATGACATAATTGGTCAAGTAGACCCCACCCCCACCAAACTTATCGATCCACTCCTCTAATTTGTCAATGTATATCCCAAATAATGTAGGGGATAAAGGGCATCCCTGCTTGACCCCGATATCGCTTCCAAAACGTTCTGAGAATCCTTGTTTGGTTCGAATTTTGGCCCAAACCTGTTCATACAGCCTATGGACAGCAGCTCTATAGTGTATTGGAATTTCCAATTCTTCCATCCTACTCCATAATTTGCTCCTAGGAACCGTATCAAAAGCTTTCCTGAAGTCAACAAAGCAGCAAAAAACCTCCTCTCCTTGTTTATCCCAGACTTTCTCGATCAAGTGTCTAAGAGTCATGCAATGATCAATAGTAGAATGTTTTGGCCTGAAGCCCGCTTGCCCTTTTGCGCGTTTTCCCTCCTTTTCCGCCCAAACACTGATCCGCCTTTCTATCATACTCCCAAAAAGTTTGCCAAAAAGAGGGTTGATCATTATAGTGCGGTAATTTGAAGGGTTGTTGATGTCACCACCTTTGAGCAGAGGGATGACAACACTAGTCGTCCAATTTGCAGGAAACCCATATTGAAGGACCTCATTGAATATTTTTTTAATATGAGGTGTGAGAGCCTCCAATCCCCATTTTAAGTGTTCTGCCTGTAAACAATCTATATCACGAGCTTTACCCATTGCCAACCTTTTTATTCCTTCTTTAATGTTCTCCGAAGAAAAAAGTTTAACCCTTGAGTCAATTATTGGAGGGCTGTCTTTATCTTGCCCCCTCTCATAAAGTTGCTTTGCATACTCTAACCATTCAAGGTCTGAAATATTGTTCTCTTTATTCGTGTCTTGTTGCTGCAATTCTCTCCAAAAGCCCCTTGGATTGTGCCTCCCAAGCAATATTAACTCCTTCCTTCTAGTTTGCATATACACATCTTTTTTCAGTCTGACCAACTTTACATATTCTTTGTTATTTCCCCATTTTTTAGCCCTTTTCCTTGCTGCTTTACAATCCTCATCGTACCATGGGTTAGCTGGAAAGCTATTTTTATCACTTTTTTTAGGCCTAGACCTTTTGCAAGAATTGAGGGCCTTGAGAATAATAGAGGTCAACATGGTGCTGTCTATACTTTTTTTATTTGAGTTGAACATCCCATTGGTTCCCACCTCGTGTAATTGTTTTTCCAGCGTTGTTCGGAAGGTTTCTTGGTTTTCCTGCGTCAAAAGGATTGAACCTTGAGTAGCTTCTTTCTTTTCATTATACTGCGTCATCTCTTGCCATTGAATACCATTTTGTATGCTGATTTTCACCTGTATTGGATTGTGATCTGAATTCATTTCTATGGGGCACTCCTTTACCTCCATGCCTATTAGACTTGTCACGAGTTTCTTTGAGCTTATAACATAGTCTACCACACTTTGGCCATTGTATGTGTGACATGTGATGTTCCCAGAACTAGGCCACATTTTTAAACCATTGCATATAATTAAATCATACAAGCTGCACATGCCTAATAATTCTGCCCCATACAGTGTGATGTCTCCTTTTCCATCTTGAGATAATCTTTCCCACTTTTGATTCCCTTCTTCTTCTAGCCATAAAGGGTTGTCCCCTCTTCCCATCTCAATATCAAGGCAAAGAGACTGGTTATTTGCAGTTCTAGCATTAAAATCTCCAATTAAGATGATTTCCCCTTTGTGTTTATATGCTGTTATGTCATTTTTCAAGGCTGCATATGGGTCTTCTTTGTCTAATTTCTTCTTCTTATAGAATTTTGAACCATGGGGAGCGAAGTAACACGCTGCAAGATAAATTATGTTCTCCTTTAACTTTATTTTTATCCATATGTACTGCTTATTTGTATCTTCCTTTTCAACTTGTATGATTTTTCCCCAAGAATCTCTTACTAAAATTGTTACCCCTCCATATCCCTTGCCGCTTTCGGTTAGCTCATTCCAAACTGACATCTTTGTGTAACCTTCAAAGTTCGGAACCTTGCAGCTCTCATGTTCATGTGTTTCAAGGAGGGCAATTATGTCCATCCCCTCAGCTATGGGCCCTAAACCAGGCCCCCTCCTCCAAGGATAGCCCCTACAGTTCCAGCTTACCAGTGAGAGGTGTGCCTGGGGGGCCCCGCCTTCCTATTTATCATGTGTATTTCTGTTGCTGAATTGAGCTTTCCCTCTATACATCCAAGATTCATTACCTGCATTTCTTGCTGCTACCACTTTTGCCCATTCTCTTCTTCTCTCTTCTAATTGTAGTGGGGTTAGATCTTTATCTATGTAGAATTGTGTTCCCTTGAGAAGCCTTTTGTTCTTCATAATTCTGCTCTTGTCCTCTGCATTTTTTAGTGTTACCCTTACATTTCTATTCCTGCCATCTTGTGCCACTTTACCAATTCTGCTCGCTTGTTCAATATGCCCCACCCACTTCACCTTCTCCGCTAAAAAGCCTTTAATTAGCTTATCTGTGTGCTCCCCTTCCCCATAGTCCTTCAGTCCTTTTATTATTACATTTGTTGCTCTATCATTCCTATGTTTTTCTACCCCTAGATGTACCTTAATATGCTTCTCTATGAGTTCTCTTTGGCTTTCTGTTGTCCCTTTTGTTACTTGTGCCCATGATTTTGTCTCTTCTAGTTGTTCCTTCAGCTTAGCTTATCTAATTTCTATGCTTGCTATTGCTGATTGGAACTCCGCTAGTAGTGGGTTGCTCCTTTCCTCCACTTCTGTTGTGGAATTTCCCTCTTTGATCTGCTTTATCTCCTGCTTCATGTTTGATATTTCTTGCTGACCCATTTTCAGATTGGCCTGAAGTTTGACTATCTCCTCTCTAAAAAACTTGTTTTCTTGAGAGAGTTTGTGATTGGTGTCCATGATCTCTTGCCATTTGTTGTACTTTCTCTGTTCTACGACTTCTAAACCTTCGAGTCTCTTCTTTAACTCCATTAATTCATTAACATACAAGTCTGAAGACCAGGTTAAAGGGGTTGAGTTAGGACTATATTGGTTCTCCTGACCTTCATCTTCCACATCCCCCTCTGTTGCTGCTTCTTCCTGCTTCCCTCTCTCAGCATCTTTAAACTGTTGATTCTGCAAATATATCCTTTCAGCTTCATTTTCCAAGTTTTCCACTTGACTTTCCAGATTTCCAGCTTGAGTTTCCAGATTTTCATGATTTTCCAGAAGTTCTATCACTGGTTTTACTTGCTCTTGCTTAGTTTCAGATGTGACGGTTGTCAGATTGAAACTAATAACTTTTGGAAGGATAGTAATAAATTTATTGTGCCCTAGCCATCTTAGTTTTCTAGCTATTTTGGCCTGCCTACGTTGCAAGATCCTCTTGTATTGCTTGGCATTAACAAATGTCAAACCCTCTCTAACTTGTGTGCAGGCCTGATGCTCCATATTCCAAGAGGAATCACTGAGAAAGTGTGGTGCTAGCATTTTGGTCTGTTTCATTTTGTTCCCTCTCTCAGTGTTTTCCCTAAGTTCTTTCAACAAAACATTCTGTGTGCCATCTTTGCATTTTGAGATCTCCATTGATAGACCCACCACTGATATTGATGTTTCTGCCTTGGTTTGAGTATTTAAGTTTAAAATTGGACCCACACTCCCCAGATTTCAGGTAGATGTTTTGTGTTGAAGATGCAGAGTTTTAAAATATTATAAAGAAAGATATTAAGATAAAAAGCCTATCTGTTAAACAGAACCACCAGTGAAAAGAGATTGGAGGTGGGGCACACCTGTTCCCACTGTCGAGAAGCCTGCTGTTGAAAAGGCAAAAACCCAGGGTCCACCACAGATCTGAAGCCCACTGTACGCAGAGATCCCTAAATGCCAGAAGCAGAAGATGCCAAACGGAAAGGTGCCTCGATGCCCACTGTTGGAAACACAGCCCACTATCCACGCCTTCCCGTGATCCGAAACCGCTTTGTTTCGCTGGCTTGTGGGGTCCCTGGTCCCGCTTTGACTTTCTGCGTGCCCTTTTCCCCTTTTCCCTGTCGCTGCCTCGGCTGACTTTGTCGCTGCTGGTAACCGCTCCCTGGTAAATCCCTGTCGCTGGTAAAATGGTAAACCCTGTCGCTGGTAAATCCCGTCGCTGCTGGTAAATCCCGTCGCCAGTGGTGGAAAATCCCTTGTTAATTAGGGTTGTCTTTAGGGGAAGGAACATTCATATGGGAAAGGGAATCTTGTGCTCCAAATATAGCCGGCAAGAAATGCTAAAAGTGGATGCTTCAGCCAAAACATCTATTCTAAAAGCACACGAATCGTTCGTTTGAAAGACAAGAATGTCCAGTGGACAGCATGGTAGCGTAGCCATTGCAGGCTTCAAGGGCCGTACAGATAAAGTACGATCTACATTTATACCATAGTGATCTTATCAGACACGTCATCTGAGAATTATTGAAAAACGCCAAGAATTATTAAAGTTTTTTTTTCAGTTTATACAGAATGCCCGGTTGGCTAACTTTTTTCCTATGCTGCACATTTAACAACACAAGGAGTTCCTGTGATTTTTGACAATTTTAACTGCGTAGGACGTCACTCTTTTCATCTCTACTCGAAGTTAAGGACAACGAGATGCGCTGTTAAAACTCGAAACAATGAACGTCCGACTTTTTTTAATATTTACAAATGTGATTGTCAAGTCATTTAAAGGGGCTTCTCTGTCTTGCAAAAACGCTCATTGTGAAAGCACAAGGCAAGACATTGGATTTGCATTAGAGAGAAAGAGAGAGGGAAGGGGAGGAGAATGAAGGTGGTGAGAGGTGAAGGTGTATTGATCAAACCCTGTGCTGGTGAAGATGATCGTGAGCTTGTTGAACTGAGCAATTTGGATTTAGTTGCATATCCAATGTACGTCAAGGTGGTGTATGTTTTTGAAGCTCCCACCCCGAGCTCAGAGGTGTTGAAGGAAGGACTGGCCAAAGGTCTGGCAGAGTTCAGAGAATGGGCAGGGAGATACACGAAAGACACACCCAATGGCTGCCTTGGCATCAATCTGAATGACGATGGTTGTGATAGAAGGCAAAGCAGATGGGAGAATAGCAGATGCAATGCCCTTCCATCCCTCTGCATTCCTCGTTGAGTTGGTGCCACCCACGCCCACCGTGGTTGCTGAGCTTTTACTCATGCAGGTATGATATCTTACTATATGCATGTAAGGGCTATAGGAAAATTCACTCCTAACAATTCACAGTCAACAAATTTATCTCCAACAATTCATCGTCAACAATTCATTATCATGAAAAATTTATCTCGTGAAAAATTTACCACTAATAATTCACCAGCAATTCATGGCGGTGAATTTTCCACGAGATGAATTTGTCATGATGATGAATTGTTGGAAGTGAAATTGTTGACAGTGAATTGTTGATGGTGAATTTGTCTGAAGCCACATATAAAGAGAAGTATTTACTCATGCAGATATTATAACACTTTTCTTAATTATTGTTTAAATATATTACGCTAACAAGATTTTGATAAATATGTTGATGTAGTTTACTAGATTTACTTGTGGAGGGTTGGTGATAGGCCTAGCTAGACATCATCATATTGCAGACGGACAAGCAGCTACATTTTTCATGAATTCATGAGGAAAAATTATTAGAGGAGAGAGTATTCTACCTCCAATATGTGATCGATCTCCATTAAAATCAAGAGATCCTCCCCAACCATGTTTTGATCATTATGAATATAATACTATATCCCATAAGCCTTCTCCAATAATGTCCACTCTTACCACAAAAAAGTTTCATTTTGATGCAATATTTTTACAAAAACTCAAGTCAAAGGTAAATGGATTTTATAAATCGAAAAAACCCTCCACCACTTTTGAAATCCTTGTTGCCCATATGTGGAAATGCATTACAAAATCTTGAGGGCTTGATGAGGATGTACAAACAAAAGCTAGCATTCCATTCCAATGGGTGGAAGAAAAAGGTTGAATCCTCCCTTGCCTGAAGAATACTTTGGTAAGGTTGTCTATGAATCATGTGCTCAAACCATTGTGTTAGAGATCATAAATGGACCTTTAGAGTTTATTTCAGAGTTAATCCACAAGTCAGTTATTAAGGTTGATGATAATTTCATACATTCAGTGATTGATTTTTTTGAGCTAAGGAAGAAAATCTTAGGGCCAACAAGCCTTAATGATAGAACTGATGTGATACCAATAAGTTGGATGAAATTTCCTATGAATAATTTTCATTTTGGAATGGGTGAGCTTGTATAAGTAGGGCCTTCACTAATGCTCACCGAAGGTCTTATAATATTGTTTGATTCATATAGTAATGTTGGAGGTGTAGAAGTCATGGTTTGCCTATCAAAAGCACATATGGATGCATTTGAATATAATTGGTTTCAAGTTTGATTATGTTTCCCTCCTAAATAATACATTGGTTTTAAATTTCTACTTGTCAATCTTAAATGGCTATGTGAACTAATTTGATGACTATGACTATCTATAATTTATAGAAAATATATGTTATTGTTTCAATTCTTCTTTGTGATAATATTATTTTTTCTATGTATAAAATTACATGTGCAATTTTTTAAATTACTTTTATAAAATACATTACTTTCAATTTAAAGGTTCAAATTTTTTAATAATTATTTTTTGTAGTGTGTATCTATTCATGATTCAATCAACACTTATAAGTGACTATTAAAATATTAAAATATCACTATAAGATAATTTTGTATAACAAGTTGAATGGCTTATTCAAAAAATCTCAAAATAATGTTAGTACTAGAAGTTGTAGAAATTTTAATGCAATTTATAAGATATTAATTTATTTTTGAATAACTTTAATTAATTTTAGAGAAATCAGGCTTTTCAAAAAAGTATTATTTTAAATTTCAACGAAATTAAAAGAGTAGATTCCATTGATACTTTTCTTGAGATAAAAAATCAATATTTTTTGACAAAATATTGTATTATTATAATGGACTCATATGAAATTGTATTAAACTTTTTTTTGGAAAAATGTTGTAAATTAATTAATATCTTTTTGATATAACATTAAAAAATATTAATGATTTTTTTTATTAAGTAAAAAATGAAATTCAATTTTTTTAAGCATATATAAAGAGTAAATTGCTTCTAAATTTTGAGATTTAAAGAATTAAAATAATGAGTTTTTCAATATATATATATATCTATATGATATAGACATAATTTATATAAAAAATAATTAATAATTAAGTAATATTTATAATAAAGAATAAATCAAATTTCTAAAATCATGAGAGTTTCCTTTACAAGTCTAAGTTTTTATTTTTTTCCAAATTGGATTAACGTGTTAGTTTGCAGGTTAAATTTAAGGAGAGTCTCAAGGTGCCACTCATCCTATGGTTTGCAATTTTTACTAGGTTTAGGACATGTAATCCCAATTCCAAAGCAATCTTAACAATTTTTTAGGGGGAAATTAAAATTTGAGAAGGATATCTATTACTTTAAAAAACTTCACAAATAGTCTTTTCTTAAAAAAAAATCTAAACATTTAAAGGTAGAATTGTATCACTAATTACCTAAAATATAATTGAACTTTCTTACTAAAATATGGAATGTTGCATCTATCATAGGGTATCTATTCAAACTGAGAGGTGGAAAATTGTTGTTTTCTATGCTTGGGATATAGAATAACAATCTTCACTCTCTCTCATTCAAGAACAAACCCTAGAGATCTCAATCTCAAGTGTGCAAAGGAGAAAGAGATCTTGCAATAGGGTTATCCTAGGTGTTGATTATAAACTAATGAGGGGTTCATGACCAAGCTAGGGCTTGGAAAGAAAAATACAATGCAAGATGTAATGCTCAACCCTAATTTGATGCAATCTTTCACTAAATGACCTAGAAAGGTATGTAAAACAAAACAAAAAGTTGCAAGACATGGAATGTGTGCAATTAGAAACCTGAAGGAGAATGAATGAGGATCTGAAATGCTAGAAATTCTAAAATTTTGACCTGTTGGGACTCATATGCTAGGTTGGGTGAATCAGTCTCAGATTTGGGTTTCAGTGTAGAAACATAATTTTGGCAAATGGGTATCTGAGACTGTAAAAATCTAAAAAATGACCTAAACTGGGACTCATACACCAAGACTAGCGTATGAGTCCAGTTAGGGTTTTCTAGAACTTCAAAGCCTGAATCTGGTTTTCAATGTACATGCTCTTTCTCCTTGACCTGATTTTTAGATCTGAAATTGTGGATTTCAGACCTATAGGCGGTTTTTTGTGAAGATGAAAACCTTGCGACAACTTCATGACTTTCTCTAACCTTGCAACCCAATCTTCAAAGGATCTTCAAGTCCTCAAAGCACCTAGATCTCTGATCCACACAAGAGAGGGGTCAGTCAGGAGTCGAGAGGTTCTGGTCAAACAAATAAACAAATAGTGAGATAAACTCCATGGACAAGATGTGAGGATCTTGATCTGGATCGTGGGTGTGAAGAATTCTGCTCTTGAATTCCTTAGAAGTGCTCTTGTAAACTCTCTTAATGCTCTTGTGAAGTCTTGTAATGCTTAACTCTTGCTTGCTTGATTTGATATTGTGTAAGCTTAGTCTTGCTTAGGTGAAATACAAATTTGAAAGCTTGTTTATATAGGAAATCCATCCAAATGGTTGTTTATTAGATCCCAAAGGCCAACATAGAAGAAATATGAATTTAAAATCCCATTTTCCTGCTTTAATCCTTAAAAATAGGCCAACATCTAACAAATCAAAACACACTTAAGCTAAAAATATAGTTCAAAAGAAAAATTAGAAAACTCCTGCAATTCTCTATTTACAGTGGGCCATGCGACTGGACCATGGAGGCTGTCTATATTTTTCAATTAATATATGTCAAGATTTTGGAGCTTGTTGATCTATGTTATAGTTTAACTAATGAGGACATTTGAACAACCATTTAAAACACAGTTCGACCTAAAAATGATTTGTTTATAACTATGGGCATTAATGGGAATAAGAGCATCCAAGATGCCCTTGTCTATGAGGAGAAGTTTAATTGATAGATCCAACATTCCATAATTAGTAAGAAAGTTGAATCCTATTTTGGTCTATCACATCAAAGTGATTCTACTCGAATGAAGGCATTGATTAATGTTAAAATAGTCATTGAGATGGAGGAGCTTTTTACATATAATGAAATCATAGAATCTAGCGTTGGTTAGGGAGTTTTGTTACTCAACTTTTCGACAAAAAACTCGAAAGCATTTGTCTTTTTGGTGGAGGATAAAAATGAAGAAACATGCTAGGTAGAATATACTAATTCTAGGTCTAGGAATTTGCATGAAGAACAGATTTATAGCATGTAATCACAACGAAACATTTTAAAAGAATAGTTTTAATTCATAGTCAAGAATAATTTGTAGCATAAAATTTTTAATTCATAATCAAGAATATATTATAATGTATAATTGAAAAAAAAATGCTTTAATTCATAGTTAAGAATAAATTTATTCTGTGTAATTTAGAATAAAATGCTTCAACTCATATTCTTAACTTTAATTTTTAATCAAGAATAAATTTATAATGTGTAATTCATAATAAAATATTTTAATTAATAATCAATTATAACTTATAACTAACAATAAAATTTTAAATTTATAATCAAGAACAAATTTATAACCTTTTTTTTTAATAGAAGTGACATAGCCACTAAATTTTTTATTGATAGTCAAGGAAATTACATGAACATATCAGCATGTATACATATAGTAGCAAGAAGACCAAGGAAAGAACTCTAGAGTGAGCATATACTGAACGAGCATACAACAATGCCAAGAGAAAATACAGAACAGAACCAGAGGTCAAAATATGCCAGTCGTCTGAAGAGAAAACAGAGGAAAAACAAGGAAAGATAGTTGTATTGACAGAGGAGTGGTAGAAAAAAAGAATCCTAGCCACCCAAGCAAGAAAATCATTGTACCAACATAACAGGAAAAGTCAAGTCCCACTTTCAGAAGAAGAAGCCAGGTCTGAAGGAGGAGGAAAGAATGGGAAGAGGTGCGGTTCCTCCAATGCATGTCGTATCAGAAACTGCACTGCATTGAATAAGTTACCCACCATACCACAATCTGAATTGCCCAATTCCGGCCTCATTTCATTGAGACACTGAGAGAATTCTGAAGAATAGTCATCCACCAACCCATGAACCATCGCACTCAGGAGAGACGTAATAGCCAGTTCAGAAAGAAAATGCTCATGACACAAAACCCCTCCAATCATATTCGAGCCATGTAAGAAATCATACCCATCCAGGGCAAGCTAGAGGGTCGAGAGAGGGCACACATGAGGGAGAAAATAAGTTCCCACAAGTAATTTTACCAGCTCAGGACACCATAGAACATCCATCAAATTCAACAAAAATAAAGAGGCAATTTCATTTGGTAAAGCCATCGGGTGAGAATCCAACTAGTCCCATCCTAGGATTGTGAAAATTGTGTCCGCCACATGGGAACACTCAATAGCAAAATATTTCTGCAATTTTCCAACTGAAAAAGGTTGGCAGTCCTTAAATCATGAAACCTGGCAGGAATAAAAATTCTGAAGGAGGCCTCCATGGCAATATTGCGAGAAAAACATGTCTAAATACACCCAAGGAAAGCCATATATAGACCATAAAAATTTTCCATGAAGCTTGCAAAAGATAATTACACACGAGAGAAATTGATAGAGCCCAATGTTGGAGATTATAATCACACCGACTCACATAAATGTGCCAATTTTTCTGACAGCTCCGTATCCTCTAGCTATTTAACAAACATATCATCTCATTTTGTATTCGAATGGAGATGGTTTTTGACTTGACGCACGTAAGCCAAGTTTCTAAAAGATATATTTTATTACTTTGCTTGTTGTGCAAGCTTTCTTCGTAGATGAAAGGCTTTCTATATATTATTGAATCTGGGCACTTTGTATTCACTCTCTCAAGAGTCCGGCTCTCAAGAGCTGTAACAAGAAATATGGTAGTGTGTTGATGTCTGTTTGTCAAGGAGCAAAAGCTCCATCGATACTCTAAGTATGTAATGGTAGTATGTTTGTCTATGAATGATCAACAGCTCAGAAAATCATTGTAATATTTTTATTATGATCCATATAAGATTTTATGTCTGTGTTTTTTTGTTTTTTCTGCTCCCATGTTTCATTCATTTGGTATCAGAGTCGTAGGGTGTCAAAGGTATCCTGTCAAGCCTAGCAGTCAAGCACAATAGTTGAGTCTATAGGTTTGTAAGTGACTGTGTCAAGCAATGGAGAAAATCATTCACTATGTAAGATGCCAGTCAAGAAGAAAAACTTAGCCACCACTAGACAAGTATTATTCGTAGTCTTAAAGGATCTTGTTGCTATCGAAGAGTCTGCCGTCCAAAAGAAGAAAAAGAAAAAGAAAACACCAAAGCACAGCTGCAGCTGTTGGAGGAAAGAGTTGAAATTTTTTTCCAAGTCTGAGTGTGAGGATGCCGCAGCCAAGGAGTTGTTCGCAGCAGAAGTGTTGCCGATAAAAGTCTGAAGACCTAGTGAAGCCACTGTTAAAGGAAGGAGATGTCATCCATAAAAAGGCCGCAGCCGCCATCAAAGAAGTTGTTGAAGTGAAAGTCAAACTATCTGCATGGTAAAGGGGAGTTTTAGATCTAAAGATTGTCTTCGCTAAACAAAGAGATTACAGATTGTGAAGAAAGATCGTAGTCATTGCTAAGAGGAGAAATTGTGGAAAGAAAGCATTTGGAGCAGGATTGGAGGCTTGAAAATAATTCAGAGGAGTTGCAAAAGTCTAAGCTAGAAGCTGTAGCAGTTTCAAGACAAGCGACTACTCACTAGAAGATAGAGAGCCCTCGCAGGAGTAAGAAAAGCAAGTTTGTAGAGCTATTGTCAGAGGAAGTGCCAATCAGAGGACCAGACCACACCAGGAAAGGTAACTTTTAGTTTTATTCAGGATACTTGAAAGATTAATGCAAACAGTTTGTAGCCAGTCTAGCGGACAAAGAAATTAGCAGTATTATTAAGCTATTATCAAATCACGAGGAGGCAGATCAGTCTATCAACAAAGGAAAAGCCAATGCAACATTAGTGTCAAAAATTGTTGAAAGAAAAGTGAAGGTAGATCGCTAGCTTTTGAGGAGTTGACAAAGGAGAAATTAAAGGGTTGTATGAAGAGTTTGATATTGAAAAAAAATCGTGGGTGAAGGTAAGAAATTGTTTTTTTAGTAGTTTGAAAATTAAGTTTATTTTTGGTGAAAGGAGGTCATAATCTCAAAACAATATGAATAAAAGATGTCAGTATTAGCTATTTTGAAGTTGTTATTGTAGAATATGAGGTTGAAGAAAGTTTGAGGAGGATGTAAGTGTCTTCATTTTATTTCAAAGAGTTAATTGATTTCCATAGTTTCAAAGAAAAATTTAACTTTGACAAAATAAAGTCTCTCATTTTCAAGTTTTGATTTCCTTACTACACTTTATGATATTTAAATAAAGTTCCTTTTGAAACTTAATAGATTTCCAAATTTTTTATTTCAAAGAGTAACATATATTTATATATTTATTTTATTATTTATATATATATTTTACATAATATATTTCTATGTGCATATATTTAAATTTAATAATTTACATAAACTTATATACATATATATTATAATATTAAATATATATACCTTTACATATATATATACACACACATACATAATTAAGTGCAAAGTACGTATATTGCGAGCCAAGCAACATACTTTCATTATACGTACCTATGTATATGTGTATATATGTGTATATGTAAATTTTGAGGTAATGTCAACATAATATTATTCATATTCATGTATATACAACAAGTTGGTTGTGGGTATGCATACATGTATATTTGATTGTATATTTTTCCTATATGTATGCGTATTCATAAATGTATTTATATCGATGCACTTGTACGACATATCCATTTTCTCTTATATGTTTGCATCGACATGAATATACTTATGGATACGTGTATATAAAATATACATATATCCATGCCCACCTCCTAACTAGTAACATAATTTGGTTTTGGTTTTCTCTAGAGAGCATAAACATATTTTTTGAGAGTTTTCATTATTGTTTTCTGAAAAGTTTCAACATTTTCCATTCTAAATCATCATTTATGAGAGTATTCTACATTATATTTTGAGATCTAATTCACATTGATAGAGAACAATTTATATCAATCATCATTTCTGAGTTTAATAGTGAGGGGTTGAGATTGTCTTTCAGCTGTGCATAATAGTTCATTATCAGTAAGAGAGTTGGTTGGAGGTCTTTGCTGGAGACTAAAAGTGTTGTAGACTCAATCTAGTTCATCATATGTGGAAAGCATAAACCAAGTATTCTATTATTCTTCATACTTTATAACGAATTTCTAAATTATATCTTATGAATGTACAAGGATAGGGAGTTGTAATTAGTTCTATTCTTCATACTTTAGAACGATTTTCTAAATATAATTCTAAAAGAATAACTACTGATTATGCGAAGATTAGGAATTGCTTTTAGTTTCATAAACAAGGAGTAATTTGTGATTTAAAGAATGGTATTGCATATTTACTACTATTTGCACCTGCTTGCATTAGTGTATGAATTACACTAGGATCATAGATGCATTAAGGAGTGAATTGCTATGAACTCCATATAAGGAGTGCATGTTTTCAAGTAGCTATTAAATACTAGGGAAGAAATGAGGGTGTTTAATAAGGTACCGATCACAACAAGTTAGTAGATTAACTTAGTCAAGTTAATGAAAATCCTAGGATGAAAATGTCCAGTTTAGGAGGGATAATTGTGAGTACTTGTTAAGCTGTCCTCCTTTCTAGTAGTTAGCTTGATGTAGGATGTCTAGGGTATGGACTACCCTGAATAGACCAACCTACGCATAGAGTAAGGAATCCTTAAGTCAAATTGACCCTGGCTAGTGCACGTGATATATGACCTACGTTCTTTATTGAATGGAAATACTTTGGCCAAAATAGTGTTAGGAACAACTTACCCTTAGTTGTGCAACCACACTGTTAGTTCACTATGATCCCAAAATATATACTAGTTCAAGAGTTGTCGTTTGCACAGGACCTAGTTATGTAGGAACACAAAACTATGCTCAGTTGGTAATCGTTAAAGGATACCCCACCAATCTCTTCTTCAAAGGGAGGGCCTTTCATTTAATAATGAATGTGCGGGGACCGCATTATAAGTCTGTGGTTGGTGGAAAAGCGCCTGAGTGATGTTTCTCCTCCTCAATAAGCGGCCGATGGACCAAAATTTGACAGGACAAACTCCTGGACCTTCTTACTTCTATTTGTGCCAAAATCTTACGAGTTATGTATGTATCTTGTTCTTGTTCACTATTTCCTTTCTACACTTTATGATATTTAAATAAAGTGCCTTTTGAAACTTAATCGATTTCCAAACTTTTTATTTCAAAGAGTAACATATATTTATATATTTATTTTATTATATTAATAAATATATAGTATAGCTTTAATTTACATAATATATATCTATGTACATATATTTAAATTTAATAATTTAAATAAACTTATATACATATATATATATTGTAAAAACTATATTATATATATTTTATATAATATTAAATATATTTATATACCTTTACATATATATACACACATACATAATTAAGTGCAAAGTACATATATTGCGAGCCAGTCAGTATACTTTCATTATACGTACCTATGTATATGTGTATATGTATTTATTCCAAGGTAATGTCAACATAATATTATTCGTATTCATATATATACAACAGGTTGGTTGTGGGTACGTATACATGTATATTTGCTTGTATATTTTTCCTATATGCATGTGTATTCATAAATGTATTTATATTGATGCATTTGTATGACATATCAATTTTCTCTCATACGTTTGCATCGACATGAATACACATATGGATACGTGTATATACAATATACATGTATCCATGCCCACCTCCTAACCAGTAACATAATCCCATATACAGTTACACAGGAAAGCATCACTTATTCATGCATTCAGAAGAAGATAAGACTCCTAATGTTAACAAACAAGCCTACGAATGACTTAGCCACAACTTAAACTGACTTAGCTTACCCAGTCTATAGGATGTGTGTGTATGCTCAATTGGTACTCGTTACTGTTTACCCGACCAAGTTCCTCCCCGAGTTATATCTGTCCTCTACTTGGAGGAATGAACCTGTTTCCTACACATCATGACATGACAACGAAAGTCATATGCTCAAAACAAGGAAATATACATAAAACATCACAAAAAGTTAGAATAACATTATTCCATAACTTATATGCCACATTCATTCAAGAATTTACATCAATAGAAGTATCAAACAAATGAGACAATCATTTTAAATAGGAAACATTCATTTGATAACAAGAACAATATGTTTTATTCATCTAAAAGATTAAAACATTACAATGCATTTCCCTATGTAGTAGTAGCTATACAATTGGGGTGTAACATACTCCCCCCTTATGATTCATTGTCCCCGATGAACAAAGGTATTATTCAAAGAATATAAAAAAAAACATAACACTAATTTATTCATCATCCTTGAATGCTTCAAGAATGTCAAGAAAATTTTGTTGGATCTCCTCATAGTCTTCCCAAGTAGTCAAGTCTTCAGCATATTGGTCCCACTGGACTTTGTACTAAAAGATTTTATTTTGTCAAAGTTAAATATTTATTTGAAACTATGGAAGTCGATTAACTCTTTGATATAAAATAATATGTCTTTAAATTGAATCGAATGGCTTTGGAAAATCATGCCAAGCAGGAAATATTTCATTTCAAACTATGTAAAATTTTAGCAAGGGAATCAAAATGAAATAGAGGAAATTCCAATGAAGAGCAAATGCGCAATTGAAATTCTCATGTCATGACTAGGTCAAGCGAACTTGGCTAAAGCTAGATATTAGGCACTCAAACCCCATTTAATGGAAACTTGGATTATAGGCACACTTGACCTTTTTACCCTTGTTGAATCATCAAAACGAACTACTAAGTTTATGCACTTAAAACTGAAAAACACCTGTAGGTGTCAAGTTATGAGTTTTATCTATAGAATGTTGATTTTTTCTGCATTTGTTGTCATCATAAAAGGTCGAATCACCTCCTTGATTCGCCACATTGCAAGTTTGAAACATTCTAAGACTGTCTGTTATTTTTCTTACCTTCTAAATAGCGAAATAGTTGAGTAGGGGCTCTATATAAAGCCGCCTGTGCACTCTTTCAATTCACCAATTCATAATTCAGGTTAGGTTTTCTCTAGAGAGTAGAAACATATTTTCTGAGAGTTTTTATTATTGTTTTATGAGGATTTTAGTATTTTCCATTCTGAATCATCATTTCTAAGAGTATTCTACATTATATTTTGAGAGACTAATTCACATTGACAGAGAACCATTTCTATCAATCATCATTTCTAAGTTTAATAGTGAGGGGTTGAGATTGTCTATCAGTTGTGCATAATAGTTCATTATCAGTAAGAGAGTTGGCTGGGGGTCTTTGCTGGAGACTAAAAGTGTTGCAGACTCAATCTAGTTCATCATCTATGGAAAGCATAAACCAGGCATGCTATTATTCTTTCATGTACTTTAGAATGAATTTCTAAATTATATCTTATGAATGTTCAAGGATAGGGAGTTGCAATTAGTTCTATTCTTCGTACTTTAGAATTATTTTCTAAATATAATTTTGAAAGAATAACTACTGATTATGCAAAGATTAGGAATTGCTTTTAGTTTCATAAACAAGGAGTAATTTGTGATTTAAATAATGGTATTACATATTTACTACTATTTGCACCTACTTGCATTAGTGTACGAATTACACTACGATCATAGATGCATTAAGGAGTGAATTGCTATGAACTCCATATAAGGAGTGTATGTTTTCAAGTAGCTATTAAATACTAGGGAAGAAATGAGGGTGTTTAATAAGGTACCAATCACAACAAGTTAGTAGATTTTAGGAGGGATAATTGTGAGTACTTGTTAAGTTGTCCTCCTTTCTAGTAGTTAGCTTGATGTAGGACATCTAGGGTATAGACTACCCCGAATAGACCAACCTACACGTAGAGTAAGGAAGCCTTAAGTCAAATTGACCATGGCTAGTGCATGTGATAGATGAGCTACGTTCTTTATTGAATGGAAATACTTTGGCCAAAGTAGTGTTAAGAAAAATTACACTTAGTTGTGCAACTATACTGTCAGTTCACTGTGATCCTAAAATACATACTAGTTCAAGAGTTGTCATTTGCACAAGACCTAGTTATGTAGGAACACAACACTATGCTCAGTTGGTAATCATTAAAGGATACCCCACCAATCTCTTCTACAAAGGGAGGGCCTTTTATTCGAAGTAAGAAGGTCCAGGAGTTCATCCTATCAAGTCTTGGTCCATTGGCTGCTTGTTGAGGAGGAGAAACATCACTAAGGCATTTTTTCGCCAACCATAGACTTATAATGCGGTCCCTTGCACATTCATTATTAAATGAAAGGCTCAGTAAACCTTTCAATCAAGAACAAACCCTTGAGATTTCAATGCAAAGGAGATTGAAATATTGTTGGAAATATATGTCTCAATCATCACAGGCTGAAATGTCTATTGGAGCCAAGTCGGTGTGACATCTTTAATGTTTGGCCGACTAGCAGCTTGAATCTTGTTGAACAGTTCCAAGTCACTGAGACAATGTTGGTGTCTTGCCGAATGTCTTATCGCTGTGACAGTCTGTGTTCATTGTAACCTCTCACCGCCCGTGGAGATCTCTAGCCGATAGGCCATTCTATCAGATATCGGGGAGAGTCTTAGATGTTTTCTATGGGCTCTCAACAATGTGTTAATGTGTCACCGACAGCGATTTATGTTGAAGCCTTCGGGGAAAGTGTTGGGTGTTCGGTAAGAAGTATTACTGATAGGCATGTCACACTGACCATATTCATTCGAGGTAACTCAAAAGGCTTCGGGAAGTAGTCCCAATGACTGATGAAGGTCTCGCCGATGGGGACACACTTGGAGGCATCGAGGTAACACTAAGGGTCTGCTAAGTACTCTTAGCGATGGATAGAAGTTTTGCTGACCGTTCGGTGCTTGATGAAACATAAGGATCTTGGAGTAGAGTCTCAGCGAAGGACGTATGTCTTGGTGATAGATAAGCTTTTCAGAGTAACATAAGAGATCTTGATGAAACCTCTTGGCGACAGTTGAATGTCTTAGCGATGAAGAAGTATGTTGTTGGTATGACTTGAGAACCCAGTATGAAGTCCTAGCAAGAGCGATATGTCCTTCCAATAGAATGAATTTTCATTGTGACTTATGAATAGTGATATGAGTCTTGTCGATAGGAATGAAATGAAAGTCAGTGTATTCGGTAAGACTCAAGGTGTTCGCTATGTCATTCTGCCACTATTGGGACTTATGTCGATATCGATATGAAGACTTTGTGGCATCAGTGAGACACTGTTAGTGTCTCACCGAGATGCCAACAAAGTTTGAATTCTTTTGAGCGAGTGAAAACCATCTATGTGGCTGGTATTCGACCAATCAGAGGAGCCGAATTGGAATGGTTGGGAGATAGTTCGTTGTGGTAGTTCTGAGAGGAAGCTCGATAGTCAAGGATCGACATGAATATAGTTTAAATTTGCAGATGCTCGAGGGTTCAGTTAGTTTAATCAACATTTGTTGTATCAATTCAAATTGTATTAGTGGATGAATTCTATTCTATGCAGACTGTAACTTGAAGGTTCCTGTACTAGATTGTTCATGGTGAATGCAACTATAAATGGACATCAGAAAGATAAGTTTGAAACTTGTATGTAATCTTTATTACTGTAATACAAAGTGAATTCTCTTGGTGTGGTGGGTTTTTCTCCCGTAAGGGTTTTCCCACGTATATCTGGTGTTCATGTGTAATTGTCAAATACTCTGTTTCTGCTATTTACTTCATAGTGCATCTTAATTGAACTGTAATTGAAAAATTAAAAGTATATCTACATTCTTCTCTGAGGTTTTGACATTAGGAGAGTTGTTTCTATATCTAGCTTTCCTTACAAGTGGTATCAGAGCCTGGCCATTTGTGTTATCCTTGTGGGTACGTTGGGTTTTTTGTGTCAATTTTGTTCAGTGGGAGTCTTGTAGAGGTTTGTCAATTTCTAATTACAGATTGAGATGGCTAGCACATCAGGAAAGATTGAAATAGAGAAATTCAATGGCAGCAATTTTGAGTTGTGGGAACTCAAAATGGAGGATCTCTTAGTGGATAGTGATTTGTGGCTTGCAGTGTCTGGAACTAAACCTACAGGCATGAAGCAAGAAGATTGGGACCTTGCAGATAGAAAGTCTAAGGGGTTGATAAGGCTTTGTTTGGTAGACTCCATTCTTCTGAATGTGTATGAGGAGAAGACTGCATCTTCATTGTGGAAGAGACTGGCATCTATTTATCAGGGGAAGTCTTTGGTGAATAAATTGTTCCTGAGGAAGAAGTTGTATTCTTTGAGAATGCAGGAAGGAGGGTCTGTAGTTGATCATTTAAATGCATTTAATATGTTGATTGCTCAATTAACATTTGTTGGTGTGAAAATTGAAGAAGAGGATCATTGTATGCTTCTATTGTGTTCTTTGCCAGACTCATGGGATCATATGGTGATGGCTATTGGGAGTACAACATCCAGTTTCAAGATGGAAGATGTTGGTTTTTTTTTCTGTCAGAAGAGATGAGAAGGAAATCTTCTAAGATGGAGAAGGAAGCTCTTGCTGTCAGAGGAATATCAAAAGAGAAAGGCAAGAAGGATAAGAAATCTAAATCAAAATCAGAAGGGAGATCAAAGTCTCTTGGCAAGAAGTCCAAGGTGAAGTGCTGGAACTGTGGGCAACCTGGTCATGTCCGAAAGGATTGTAAAGAAGAGAAAAAGAAGAAGAAGAAGAATTCTTCTGATAATGATTCTTCTCAGGGTGATTCAGACGCCTTCATTGCTGCCTTGGCTACACAGGCATCAAATGATGTTTGGCTGATTGATTTGGGGGCATCCTTTCACATGACATCTCACAGAGACTGGTTTACTAGGTATGAAGAATACGATGGTGGAAAGGTGTACTTAGCAAGTGATTCAACTTTGGAGATAGTTGGTCGTGGAAGAGTTAGAATCTAATTCCCTGATGGAAGAATAAAGGGGATCAAGGATGTTATGCACATACCAGGTCTGGCTCAAAATCTACTATCTGTTAGTAAGCTGAATGATATTAGAGTACAAGTCACGTTCTCTGGAAATGGCTGCAAGATGACTAGAAGTTCAATGGTGTTGGTTAGAGGTGCTAGAATTGGTACCCTGTACAAGCTGGATGCACATGTTGTTCAATGTCACAGTGTCTCTGTTAAGTCACAAAAAGCTACTCATAAAGGTAAAGAGGGAAATATCCCTAATTATGTAAACTCTATGGAAGTAAAACTTCTAGCAGAGAAGACTATGCTCTGGCATCATAGGCTAGGCTATATAGGAGAAAAAGGTTTAAAAACTTTGAAGAACAAAAACTTGGTTGAGGGGCTCGAAGATTGTAACCTCGAATTCAAATTTTGTGAACACTATATATATGGAAAACAACACTGTGTTTCTTTTTATTCCAGTCCTCATAAATCTTCTGGTTTGCTAGATTATATTCATTTAGATGTGTTTGGTCCAGTGAATATTCCTTCTTTGTCTAAATCAAGATACTATGTGTCGTTTATTGATGATTATTCAAGAAGAGCATTTGTATATTTTCTGAAAAGTAAAGCAGAAGTGTTCAGTTGATTTAAGGAATTTAAGAATCTTGTTGAAAATTAGACTAGTAGAAAAATAAAATGCTTAAGGACTGATAATGGCGGTGAATTTTGTTCTGTTGAATTTGAAAGATACTTTAAAGACCATGGAATTAAGAGACATAAGACTACACCTTATACTCCATAACAAAATGGAGTTGCAGAAAGGTTTAATAGGATAGTGATGGAGAGAGCACGAAGTATGTTTAGTAGTGTTGGCTTGGAGGAGAAGTTCTGGGATGAGGCTGTATCTACTGCATGTTACCTAACTAATCATTTTCCAAATTATGCTCTTATTGAGAAAACACCTTTGGAAGCATGGTCTGGTAAGAAGCCCTCTCTTAGACATATTCGAGTCTTTGGCTGTGAAGCATATGCATATGTGTCAGATGTGAAAAGATCTAAATTGGAGAACAAGGCTGTCAAATGTATTTTTATTGGCTATAGTGTTGTCATAAAAGGATACAAGCTTTGGAATCCTGATACAAAGAAGGTTGTATACAACAAAAGTGTAATCTTTCGTGAGCTGAAACCTTCTACCATGGATCTGTAGTCAGAGACAAAGTCAGAAAGCAATAAAGATGTAGTTGTAATTCCTCCTACACTAGAGAAAGAGGAATTAAAAATTCAAAATGTACTTGAAACTGAGGAGAGATCAAGTAGTTCTAAAAATTCTGAAGAAGAAGAAGAACCTCAGCCTCAACCATTGAGGAGGTCAACCCGTGAAAGAAAACAACCTGATAGGTATGGGTTCTCTTTGATAGATTCTACTTGTGCCTATGCTTTAATTTCTAGCACTGATGAGCCTAGGACTGTTAAAAAGGCATTTAGAATGTCTGATTCAGACTCTTGGTTGGAAGCCATGAATGAAGAAATGACATCATTAGAAAAGAATGAAACTTGGAGTTTGGTGCCCTTGCCTAAAGGAAAAAAAGTTGTTGGCTGCAAATGGGTATTCAAAAAGAAGATAGGTCTGGATGGCAGTGTGGAAAAGTATAAGGCAAGATTGGTTGCAAAGGGTTATTCCTAGGTAGAGGGAATTGATTATGGGGAAATATTTTCTTCTGTAGCAAAGCTGACATCTATTAAATTTCTTTTGTCACTTGTAGCATCGTATGACTTAGAGGTCAAATAGATGGATGTGAAGACAACATTTGTTCATGGTGATCTTGAAGAAGAGACTTACATGTCCTAGCCTGAGCACTTTGTGGAGAAAGGTAAAGAGAAACTGGTTTGCAAGTTAAAAAAGTCTTTGTATGGTTTAAAGCAGTCACCTAGAATGTGGTACCAGAAATTTGATACTTTTGTATTGTCTTTGGGATTTATAATATCAAAATCTGATCATTGTGTGTATTACAAAGCTGAAAGTGATAAGGTTCTTATTATTTCTCTCTATGTTGATGATATGTTGTTCATAGGCAATAGTAAGCTAATGATTTCTGATCTTAAGTCTTAGTTGTCTGCTAAGTTTGAAATGAAAGATCTTGGTGCAACAAGGTATATTCTGGGGATGGAGATAACCAGGGACATGAATAGTAGAAAAATTTGGCTTAGTCAGAGTAAGTATATTAGGACTATTCTAGAGAGATTTTGTATGAATGATTGCAAGTAGCTAGTTGTTCCAGTCTTGTAGGGAAGGAAGCTATCTGTTGAGGATTGTCCAAAATCTCCTACTGAGATGGAGGACATGACCAGTGTACCCTATGCTAGTGCTGTTGGTAGTCTTATGTATGCAATGGTCTGTACAAGGCCAGACATTGCCCAAGAAATGGGAGTTCTTAGTAGGTTTATGGATAATCCTGGAAGGACACATTGGGTTGCTGTAAAAAGAGTTTTCAGATATTTGAAGGGAAATTCATATTTTTCTTTATGTTACCATGGGAACTTAGTTGAATCACAAAGGACTCTTAGTATTTGAGGTTATGTGGATTCTGATTGGGTAGGGGACATTGACAGCAGGAGGTCCACCAGTGGATATATTTTCATGTTGAATGGTGGTGCAGTGAGTTGGATGAGTAAGCGACAGGTTGTAGTCGCTTTGTCCACTATAGAGGCTGAATACATGGCAGCTACTCATGCTTGTAAAGAAGCAGTTTGGTTAAAATGTTTGTGTTCTAACATTGGTTTTGATGCAAGGGAAATAACTATTTTCTGTGATAGTCAAAGTGTAATTTTTCTGGCAAAGAATCCTACTTTCCATGCCAGAATGAAACATATAGATGTATAGTACCACTTTGTACGAGATATGGTGGAGGATGGAAAGGTTAGTTTGGAAAAGGTTGATACTCTGAAGAATGTTGCAGATGCATTGATGAAGCTAGTGAGCATAGACAAGTTTAGGTGGTGTGTCAGTTCAATGGGTCTTAGTGCCCATGATTTTCAGTAGTTTTGTTGTGCTCTGGAGGTGCCTGTGTGATCTTCGTCAAGTGGGAGATTGTTGGAAATATATGTCTCAATCATCACAGGCTAAAACCTATATTGGAGCCAAGTCAGTGTGACATCTTTAATGTCTGGCTGACCAGCAGCTTGAATCTTGTTGAATAGTTCCAAGTCGCTGAGACAATGTTGGTGTCTTGCTGAATGTCTTATCGCTGTGATAGTATGTGTTCATTGTAACCTCTCACCGCTCGTGGAGATCTCTGGCCGACAGGCCATTCTATTGGATATCGGGGAGAGTCTTGGATGTTTGCTATGGGATCTCAACAATGTGTTAATGTGTTGCCGACAACGATTTATGTTGAAGCCTTCGGGGAAAGTCTTGGGTGTTCGATAAGAAGTATTACTAATAGGAATGCCACACTGACCATATTCATTGGGGGTAACTCAAAAGGTAGAATGAAGGTCTAGAATCCTGAAAAATTTGTTATTGGAGCTGACTGGGACTCATACGCCAAGCTAGGTGAATTAGTCCAATTTTTTGGAAAATGCACAGGAGGAGGTTTTAGCTAATTAAAGGGTATTCAGATCTACAAAATCTTGTTTAGGCTTGTACAGTGGGACTCATTCATAACAAATAGTGGCGAATCATTCCACTTCTAATTTTCTAGAAATTCTAAAGTGGATTATGAGCCTCTCAGTCTGCTCTTTTGTTCTTGATTCAGATGCAGGTTTGAAACTACAAAATTTAGCCTATAGGTCTTCTCCAAGCTATGCCAAGGATTGTTTACAACTTTGAAAACTTTTAGGGAGTTGAAATTTTTCTCCTACTTGACTTCTTGGCAAATCTACAACCTAGCCTTGCAAATCACACACAAGAAGAGGGAAAAATATTGTGGGGGTTGGTGAATAGGGGTTTGCCTTGGTCAAACCCCTTATTGGCAATTAAACCTTGAAATAGAATGAAACATGGAAAGAGAATGATGAATGAACAAAAGACAATGTTGCAACTCACCAAACCCTTGCAATAAACTGTTGCAATCATGTAATTTATGGCTCCAATGGATGTAGACTTGGAATCTAGCTTCCATGTTCGCCGCATCACCAACTTATTCTCTTGATACACAAGTCTCTCTCCCCATGATATCACAAGGACTAGTGGGTCTATTAGGACAAGGGGGAACTTTTGATGCATCATCATCACTTTTACAAGGAAACTCACCACTAATCTTCCCACGATTTCCCCCTCTAACATCAACAACCACCCAAATCCAAGGTTTAGGGCAACCCCTTTTACAAAACATACCAATCCAAAAGCAATCAAGTCAAAAAATTCCTCCAATCGTGAATCAAGCTAATATACCAAATCCTTCAAGAATGTTGCTAATATAGAAACACCGGGTGGAATGCAGATCCAAGCATCCCAATCAATCACTATACCATCTATATAACACCCAAAAATGTGGTCTCCCAAGGACTTGTCATATCAACCGCACCATCTACCATACAACCCCTTATCATCACTCACCAAGTACCTCAACAACCACTTCAACAAAATATCATCACACCATCCCACACCATTCCAAATCCCCCACCTCCAGCACCAAAAAAAAACATGGAAAATCAATACAGCATCATGCTACAAGCAGCCTAGCAAGCATATTAAAAGGTGCTTCAACAATTCCAAGCTCAACAAGCCACACAAACTTCACAAGCTACACAAACCACACAAGCTGCACAACAAACAACAACAAGTGTAGGAACAACAAGCCATACAACAAGCACAACAGGTTGCCCAACCACAAGCCGCACAGGCTTCCCAAGCTGCACAAGCTGACCAACAATCTCAAATTCAATCACAAGCTCAATATCAAGTGCATCAAGCTCAAGCACAAGCCTTGTTATAGCAACAAGCTTATCATCGATCTTTGCAACAATACCAAGCACAAAAACAAGCAACTCAGCTACAAGCCCAACAACAAGCATTGTTGGCACAATAGCAGCAAGACCAACAACAAGCGTTGTTGGCACAAAAACAATTACAGGCATACCAACAAGTGTTTCTTGCACAATAAAACTTACATCAACCTCCCACGAACACACAAACCACCCCACCCATCACTCAAGCAACCATACCACCCCAAAACACATACATCCCACCACCTGATCCACAAAATGATTTGTCTACACAAATTAAACTGCTCTCACAACAAGTGTTAGACATACAATCAGGAAAGACAAAAAAATCACAAAAAAATTTGTGTCCCTATCCATTTGATAGAAGCATTGCAATGGTTCCATTCCCACAAGGATTCAAGATACCTAAATTTGACAAATTTACCATGGGACTAGCAATCTTGAAGATCGCATTAGGGAATTCCATGTACATCATATGGAAGTTGCATATGACGATTCTTATCTAATGCAGCTCTTCCCCTAAAGTTTGGATGGTACGGTAATGGAATGGTTCTCCCACCTTCCCCCCAAAATTAAAAAGTTTCAAGAAATTATAGATTTATTCATACTAAATTACTCATTTTACATAGGCATGGATGTGAGCTTGGAAGAATTGTCTGGCCTAAAACAAGCCAAGGGAGAAACATTCGCATCCTTCTTGCAATGATGGTGATCCAAGGCTAACAAGAGCAAGTGGGCTATGCCAGAAGAACAACAAATCAGAACTATCATCTCCAATCTTGAAGGGGCCTTGTCCTTTCATTTGAAAATGCAATGCATACACTAACTCATTTGACTGCAAAATCCTATGAAACTGTCTGACGAAATATGTATAATTTGATGTATCGTCAGGTGCTTGTAAAATTTGATGTGTAATTTTCAATTTTTTGAAAGTTTATCCCCAACGCTCGTCGAAATTTCGATGAACCTATGGTTTGTCGAAATGTCGGCTATCATTTTCGTTGAATTTTTGACAAGCATGAAAAATAGAAAAAAATAAAATTGTGGCCAACATAAAGAAAAGTGAGTTCGCACCTGATTTATTGTGACAGTGTTTTTCTCTACTTGAGACAGTTTATGGAGAACTAAGGACAATTTTCTTGGGAAAAATTAGAAAAATTTGAAAAAGATATCACTAGGTTGAGGGTAGTCATTGTCTTTTTGTAGAATTTAGTTATGAAGTCAGATTTGTAGTTCCAAGTTTGAAAATCATATTTTAAAGCAACATCTCATCAGATTTCGTTTTTAGAGGTTTAGGGTTTTGAGAATTTCATGTCCAAATTTTGTTGTGTGGAATCACCATAAGATCACAACCAAGGAACAGATTCTTGTGACTGTAATTATGTGATCAATAACTCTATTGGTCATGTGGCATAGTTGTGCTATAACAAATACATGATGCATTCATGTGTGACCCAAGTTTAATGTGGCTATGTTGTGATAGAAATGGAGGCATTCATATAATGTAGTTAATTCAGGTTGTATAATGTAGGTGTCAATCATCATTGGGTGCATTCAGGGTTGTCTCAAGTTTAACAAGTTGGGATGTAATTATAGCATGATCGAAGAGTGATTACCTCTTGCTGCAATAAAGAGCCTATAACTCTGGTTGATATGCAAAGTGGTTGTGTTTTATCAATTATGTAGTACATTCAAGCACAACCCATGTTTAATGGGCTATTCTAGAAATTGATCAATATTTTCTAAACCTTATGAATGTTACGCCACGACATATATTTGCATAATCTAAAATTCCTTTAGAGAGTTTGAAGTATCAATGTATCTATATTAGGTTTACAATGATTTCTTTTAATTAAGAATAAATAAATGATGTATTTCCATATAATTAGATAATGTGGAGATCTAAATCTGCCCCAGCACACTATCATCTTTGGCACTATATTCATTACTCCAGCTACTAGGGTTTTGCATGTAACATCTTTAATATCTTCATGATTGTGGCTTTTAAATAGATCCTGGAGTCTTTGCTTTAATCCCTTTTCGTAGTAACCCTTGAGTTCCGCAATCCACCTTCAATCTCTTCTAAGAACGATGTCTTAAGCTAGACTGCATAGTATGCATATAAAACAAGTCCTTCATACCTGCCATTGTTCCAAACCACCACTCACTGCCTTGCTTAAAATGTTGCCTCCATAAGCACAATAGCATGTTTTAAAATCATGGTTACCAGTGATTGACCATTAAAGGTCACCACTTTTATCAAGATACAATGAGATTTGTCTTCAAACTCAAGGCATTATGTAAGATAACATTGTGAATTGTTTTGTTGTGTCTGATTTTATTTCTTACATTTACTACTTTGCTAACTTCCTTTGAACGAGATTATTGCACCCTCAACTACAATCTCAAACAGCTCACTCACTATCATTGAAGATTCCTTTCATGAGCATCCTTCTATAAAATCAAACTATGCCCTATAGACTGCCTACTTACTACAGGGGACTCATTGTTTCATGGTATTGTAGTTCTTAAGATCCTTCAACCTTATTGACACTACTTCACAGTCCACAAGGTATTATTCACTATTCCCCCATCTTTGATAAGTCTCAAAACACTACTCAAACATGCAATCCACTACCTCCATTATACATTAATGGATAAGAAGAAACATTGAACCTATGATTACCACTATTACTTGAATTGGACAATCATTCCCTGATTGCATTTTCCTTGTCTAACACTACCAAAAGCATTTCAAAAACTCTTAAGGTCAGCAAGGGGTTAAGGAAACTCACTGTTAAAATCTCCACTTTACTATGAAAGGTTTGAGCTTTATTATCTTGTCACTGCCCAGCCTCTTTTTGACTGTCACATCTCAAGTGACTGTCATTCTTCTTACCGTTGATTGCATTTACAAATGTAACTAAGCTACATAGTGTGCTTGTTATTGGCTACAATCTTTAGATTGCAAGATTTTGTTATTACTTACAATGTCTCAATCTTTCTGGTATTGTAACCTCACTAATCCGCTATAGTTATTGATTATGTTTCTATGGAGGCCTAGGATTTGTACCCTAATTATGCTCTTACCAATGATTCTATTGTTTTTTATTAGGGCTCTCTCAATGTTGAGGGCCCTAGGGATAAGCTCATCATAAGAAGTGACACATTGCATCTTTAACTAAAATGATTAATCCATATTGACATTAGCAATGATGATTTTGACTTGTTGCTCCTTAGGAATGGGTCACTTGCTCTTACTAGCTTGCTACTTCCATCATTGTAGGAAGTTTTATGATCAAGTTCAATATTATGATTTTAGGAGTCTTAACGGTTGGAAATCATAGTAAAATCAAAATTTAATAAATTTTGGAATTAGCATTTTAAAGTGTTTTTTGGGGTAATTAACTTCAGACTATCTTCTCTTTTGCAGGGGTGGTTGCATGCCAAATTTTTTTGGTGTAAAATATCAAAATTATTAGATTATGTTACCTATCTATGAATACAAATTATTGGAGTGTGAGTTTGATATTTTTTGAAGATCTAAATAGTCAAGCTTGGTAAAGAAAAATCATGTCAGATAATATTAGTCCAGAACAAAATGAAGAGACACTTGATAGATTGTGGGCTAGATTGAAAAGAAAGGGTGATGGGAAATGTTATTGTCTTTGCAATATTTGCAAGGGCTTAAAGATGAGATGGCTTTTAATCACAACAGCTGAGAAACATTGTAGGTAGCATGGTCACGTTGAAGGGGGGCATGATTATCGTCCATTGGTAAGTTGTTCATTAGATGTGTTTATATTGATTGAATTTGTAAATTTTTATATCATTTCAACATTATATATATATATATAATCACTTGATCATGATCATGTTTTATTTGTGTCTATCATTATTATAAAGGTGGGGTGCCTTAGGGTAGATGATATGGATTATCACGGCCCAAAGAATTTGGTTTTGCAAGTGAACGAACATGGAGCTGTGAATATCAAAGATAAAGTTAATGATCCTATGGAAGAAGATGATCATGTGCTAGAAAACATAGTTGAAGATGATGGGGTATGTACAGGATCATCACGGAAAAAATAGGCCCTTAAGTGGCAAAAAATTTTGAAAAATCCGAGTTAGGCAACTTGACATAAAAAAATGAATAAGTTATCTATATTATTTTAAAAAAATATAAGAATAGAATCTGTAGCAAATTGAATTTATTTTCTAAACTACTAGGTTCTTTTAAAAAAAAAAATCTATTTGGTTAAAATTTGAAATTTCAATGCGATTGATACTTAAATTCCGGGGGAAAAATAAGAGTAGATTATTACGTTTGACCACCTAACCACAATAAAATGATATTTTTTTATAAGATTTTTAAATATATGTAGAAGACTCATGCCTCGATGTGATGCATATTTTTTTTTTATAATTTTTTCAAGTAAATAATTAATTATGAATTTTTATTACAATTTTTTTTTAAAATATAAAACTTGTATGTTTGACCACCTTAATTTGGTCAAAAATTCATGAAATTCAATTTTTAATCCTATAGTATGTGAAGCATAGAATGTGACACATGTTTTGAATTCAAAAATATGATACGTTTGAAAGCTATAGATGTTTTCAATCAACCCTATCAATCAGGACTTTAATTCGTAATTTGAATATAGAAAATGAATAATAATTACTTAGTAAATTCAAAGTAAAGTATAATTTATTGGTTGAAAGCTAAGAATCTCCTTTAAAACCCTTTTCATTTCATCGTTTTGGGTAAAAAATAGTTGCCGGAACCGCATTACCCATCATATTGCAACTTTTGGCCCATGATGATCCTACATACATAATTATGAATACATTGATCCATGACACATTTAGTGGTAGAGCTGATCATGATTTTCAAGATTAATTTGATGATGTTCATGATTTACTTGTACTTGAGAAGGCATACAAGCCCCTTTATGAAGGCTCCCAAACAACTCTTCTCTCTGCTGTATTGTTGATGTTGAACTTGAAGGTTATGAATGGTTTATCAAACATAGCAATCTCACGGATGTTAAGGTATGTCATATATGTCATATTTTTTCATCTATTTTAATTGTTGTTAGTTCATCACTAGTAAATAAAGAATGAAATATGTACCATTAATATTCTTTATATGAACAAATTATTTTTTGTTGTAGATTGATCGGTGAATTTTTGTTACCACCGTCAAATATTTTACCTCGCTCATACCGATATTTATGTGCCATTATGAAAGATATCGGAATGGAGTATCAAGCAATAGATGCATGTCCCAATGATCATATTATATATCATAAACAACAAGAATTTGCAACAGAATGCCTGGAATGTCTTATCAGTAGATATCGAACATATCAACTAACAAAAAAGGTGCCTTGCAAGGTTCTTTGTTATATTCCCATTATTCCACATATGCAATGATTATTTAGGTGTGAAATATTAGCACAATTTATGGATTACTATGCACAGAATAGAAATGGAGATGACATTCTTCGAATGCCTGTAGATGGTTCTGCATTTAGGGACATGGAGGAAAAATACCCACACTTTAAAGAAGAACCTTGTAATCTCAGTCTTTCATTAGGAGTGGACGGTGTCAATCCATTTGGAGAGATGAGATCTATTTACTCAGTGTGGCCTATTTTTATTATCAACAATAACATTCCTCCACGAATGTCAATAAAGAGGGAGCACATAATGTTGTTAATGATTGTTCCAGGTATTTTTTCATCAATTTTCTTTAATGTAGTAGCATCTCATTTGTCTTATTTGTTGCATAATGACTTATATTTTTTTCATTCAATAGTCATGTACATTAATTTATATATTGTAGTAAAATTGTAATAATAATCATATAATATTTATGTTCATTCAACTAGGTAAGTACCAAGTTAAAGATATGAATGTATATATCGAGCCTCTTATCGACGAGTTACTAAAGTTATGGAATGGCGTCACTATGTATAATGTCTCTAGACCAATAGGACAAAGACAATTTCAATTCCATGCAATGCTTGTATGGACAATTCATGATGCCATAGGGCTAACACATTTTTGTGGTATGTTATAATGCACTTTAACAATATTTAATTTGATGAAGTAGATATCATGCATGTTTTTAAAATAATCTATTCGTTATATATAATTAAAAAAATTGACATATTTTATCCAATTATATATGATTTTGCAGGTCTTCAAATAAAGGGAAAATTTGCATGTCCAATTCATGGTCCAAAGATGAAATCTCATTGTTCAACAAGTTTAGGAAAGCAGGTGTTTGATGAGTATAGGCAATTCCTCCATAGAAATCATAAGTATCGAACTACTGAAAAACATTTTTTCAATGGGAAAGAGGAGACTACATCAAAATCATGAAGAATGACACCTCACATATGGATGTTGGAATATAATAGAATTAATCGTCAAGGTTATACATTGGATCAAATTGTTTATCTATCATATATGATATGTTTTAAATTTATATTTTATATCAAGTGTTGTATTTACTCATGTTGTAGTTGAAAATGATTGTCCTTGTTAATTTGTTTAACTTATATGATTCATGAAGGTCGTTAAGGAATTAATGTCTGGCTTTCACATGGATTGAAAAGTTATCCTAGACAATTTAGTAGATTTCCCTACTATGAGCAGCTACAAATTGTGCATTTGTTTGATACAATGCATATCAGAAAGAATATAACAGAAACATTATGAAAAAAATTGGATGGAAGGCATGACAAAGAAAAAATTGTCAAAATTTGTAATGAGATTTAAGAAGCCAATCATACAATGCAAAATGTAATTCAATTAAATAGCGATGGAGACCAAATTAATATAAGTGCCTTTCCTTGGTTATTAACAGAGCAGCAAAGCAATGCTATAAAAGAAGTCATACGAAAAATTTGATTTCCCACGTGATTTGTTGTGAACATAAACAATATAATAACAAAGAAAGGTGAATTTGGGTTAGGGATGAAAACGTGTGATTGGCATACCTTCATTAAGGTTATTATTTTGGTATATTATATACACTTGTATAATGCATGTACTTTTCAGTGTATTGTGTTTACTACTTTTAGAAAAATAATGAAAAGATCATTTTATAATTGTTGCAGTACATTCTACCTCTATCTCTCCTAGACAACTTTGACAACAATGTCAAGAAATTTATATATGATCTTGGAAAATACATGAGGTAAATAGTGAGAATTGTTCAATTCGTTGTATACATCTTATAATTGCCATTTGTTTTACTTGTTATGTAATATAATGTATATTTTTGTTAAATCTCGTTAATATATTTGTGCCTTGAATCACTTGTAGATGGCTGTCATCTAAAGAAATCCGTAAAGAAGATATAAATTATTGGAAGAGAAAAATTCCTCGTCTAATGTATGAAATGCAAAAGTGTCTACCTTCAACATTTTTCAATGCACAAGAACACTACCTCATACACCAAGTTGAGGAGATTGAATTGTGTGGACCTGTACACACAAGGTCAATGTGGATGGTTGAGAGGAACTTCAAATATTTGAAGGATTTGGTTAGACAAAGAGCACATCCTGAGGGTTCTATGGTGGAGGGATATATGGTATACCAGACCATGGTGTACAGTAGTGAATATTATCTTCTAAGTTTTGCGTAAAGATCCATGTAGATGCATTTGGGATCCCCATTCCATTAACAAATTGAAGGAGTACGATGGGAGGAAAGGTAGGTGAGGAAAGTGAGAGGTAATTATAAGATGGTCATGGAGATTAATTGGAATACATTTTACATATGGTTTTTATGTATATTGTACTTATTTAATTTTTAATCTTCAATATACATCAATTATAAATTAAGGTCGTATACTGTGGTATTTAATTAATTATATGTCATTTGTGAATTTCATTTTTTTTTATACAATTAGTCGAGAGTGGGATGCACTACATTTGTACGTCGTGAACAATCTTGATTGGATGATACTATGGATTGAACGATGTCAACAATCTGGTCGCACACTAACATGGGAAGGTGTGGCTTCATTGGTTAAAGAAGCTCATCTTAATGGAGATTCCAATGTTACACAAAGGGAAATTGATTTAGCATATGGTTTAAGAGATAAATAGGTACGCATAAATATATTAATCACCCATATTATTTAATTATTTTCAAGTATATTGATGTATATATATGTTGAGATTGTTTTCTTTGCATACATTCGGCCAAGAATAAATAATTTTTACATGTTTGACATATTGCAGGTGAAACACCACAAGGCTATGTGGTGCAATGGTCATAAATTTTGAATCAAAATGTTGGATGACATGAAGAAAACTTGTGATTCTAGTATAATTGTAGTCTTTTAGGTGACTAATGTTTCATCTAGAAGCGACATACATCCAGAAGTCTTAGAAAATTGATACTACATATGGGATTTTGGATGATATACTTGAGTGTGACTTTAAGTCCTTTAGATTAATTATGTTCGTTGTCCTATGGTACAGGCTACGATTGAATGAAAATGATCTTGAGAGAACTTTTATTGAACATGATAATGGATTTACCATGGTTAATACAAGGTTGATCGAGTGAGCTAGAAATGAGCCCTATGTTCTTCCAAGCCAATGTGAGCAAGTATTTTACTCAAAGGTTCTAGGTAAACTGGGTTAGTCATTTGTTGTTAGACATGATCTAAGAGGAAGTCCAGTAAAGTATAATGTGGTGGAAGAAGAAGATACCAAAGAACTAGAAGATGATGTAGATGATGATCAGGATCAACAGTTAGTTGATGATGTCCCTAACGAAGATGTCGAAGAGGAGGAACTAGATCATGATGATGTAGGAGTTAATGTTCATGAAGATGATATCCATGTGGATGATGACATTATCAAAGCTGATATCGATGAAATGATGATGATATGACCAATCCTTACAATGTCAAATCTGGATCCGGATGATATAGACAAAGAGTTGGATGAAGAAGAAGATCAATGAAATTGAAATGTATGCGTTATGCGATTATATTATCTATTTGATATTAATTTCTTGATAGAATTATATTTGACTTATGTGGTTACATAATTAATTCATGATGTTTTTAATTTTTATGCCATTACATAATTAATTTAATGATGTACTTTTTAATGTTTGAAAGGTCAAAAAATTAAAACATTTCAATAGTGATGTTAACAACCTTGAAATTAGTGTTTTATGTTTTATGTGATCATAAAAGATTAAAAAATCAATTGTAGAGGTGGTTGTTCAATGGTTGACATGTATATTGGTTCTTTTTACAATGTAACTAGGTTTGTCCTCTAATCTACCTATGGAATTGCCAATTCCAATCGAAGGAAGCTCGAAGGACCTGGACCAATTGATGAGGACTTTAAAATCCTCCTAAACTTTGGGCTCTGCAACACCCGGGAGGGTGATCCCTTAATGTGTTTACAACCTCTGCACCATTATAATAAACAACATTAACAATAGCAGATGATCTCACTTAATAGCTCAACAAGATAAGATAATATCAACTAGAATTGGTTGTTCATAGACAATATCAACTATTTGGAGTGTGAGATAACTAAACACAATCCATTGTATAAGATATTCAATGATTTGCAATTTGTAGCAAGCTCTAGGAAAAGACAAACAAATACTGAACTACACTAATAATTTCAACTTAGATCAGTGCCATATATCCATTGCAGGAGTAAAATTCATAAGCATCTAGAGGTTTATAATAGATTTAATACATCACATATAAGATCCTTGACAATATTGTATTACAATTTCATCAGTATGCATTCTAACCCAGGACTACTTATCAAATCCTTATACAACACATATCCGCCTATAATCCCATTCAAGCATTTTAATTAATTCCTTGAATTAAAACTAAAATAGAATCATACACACCACAATAGTGAGATGGATAAAACAACCCTTAGTTATTTCATTCAAAGTTCATAGATGCATGTACAATGGAGAGACATGAGCTCAAATTTTTATTTCAACTCAAATGTTAGTACTGTTATACAACATTAAATCTCTATGAACTCAAAACCTAAATTGTATTTCTCTAAAACCATCAGACTTTACAATTCGCTCTACGACTTCACCTAGACTCAACAAAAATTATCTAACTTGCTAACCCGTACTTCTGGCCTTGAAATCCTTCTTATAGAAAATGAAGGAGAAAACAAGCACCGGGATAGAAAATACACTTGTCACCAGTCAATTGGAGCACCTGGTGATATTCCAAATTTTTTTACAACAGCCACCACCTCAAGAAAAATATTCTTGTTCATCATATCAGCTGAGGAACGTTGATGCAAAAAACCACAAGAAAACTGCACCGAGAAAGCCATTAACACAAAACTGGAACCGTTGCAACCGCAACATCTGATCTACCACCTGTTAGTAGTTCACTTCATTTACTCAGTCAAATATTTAGTTACCCAATTCTGGTACTCATCATCATTCGGCTAGTCAAAATTAATTACCTCATCCACCTTGGTATTATAAGGTGTGTATTTTACTGCTACCTGATTCACATCTCTTTCAAAAGATTCCAAAAATGAGCTGGTACTAATAATTTTTTCCATATAGCTCAACAACAAATCATAGTCTGAGTCATCACAAATTAAATTGATTTGATCATTGATGGCCTCACTTGCTTGATCCTGCCATTGTTGAAATGACCTGATTTTTCCCTGCTCATCAATTATATCAGGTAACAATGTGTTACCCCAATCATTGAAATTCTTCACCATCTCCCTAATCTTCCTACTCAAGTCATCTAGTAAGGTCTGAAAACCTTGCAATGATTTTACTAACACATGAGTAGGCTTTAATGATTGGGGCCTATTATTTATATCAAACTTTGAGGCCTTATACATGATATCCAGATCACTGGCCCTAGGGATCTAATTTTTAATTATTGGTATCAGTACTTCATAATCCCTATGAATATTCTTTATTGCTGCTAACAAAAAAGAATGTAAAGAATGTATAGATAGCAATTTTCTATCAACGTTTTCATTTAAATGCCTCAAAAAAGTAGTAACAATTTCCTTTTTCTTTAAGAGAGATCCTTCCTCAAATTTTTGTAAGATTTGCTTCTTTGTAAGATCGACAGAGTACTTTGTTTCTTCTTCAACTTCCTCTAAAGAAAGGGTGAGGACATGATTCTGACTGGGAGATCCTGGTGTGGAAACAATTGGAGAAGTAGGAGGCACTGACCCTGCTATGGAAGGTAATGTACTGGTTCCTAGAGCACTTGATGTCTCCCCAATCTGCTTATACCTAAACCTCTCCACTTCAATTTGCAACTCAACATTTTTCTACTGCATCTTTTTGTACTCCTCAATCAGAAGGTTATATTTTTCCATTAAGCTCTTCCTTTTAGCTTCCTCCCTTTCAACAATATTTTGGGCCAATTTGGCCACATTCACAGTCAAATTAGTGGCCTTAGTGGTTGAGGTCTCTGAAGCTCTCTCTATTATCAATCCTCCCTTGAAATTTGGATTAATATCAGAAACATTTGGTTTTGTCCCTTGTGGGGCCAATGCCCAAATTGCTAGAGTTTCATATTCCTCACTGAAAGCAGAGTTTCGCAATATTTCCTTGACCTCTTCTTCAGAGTCTTGAAAGGGATTCTTAGAATTCATAATAGCATTAAATGCTACTGCATCTACAATGTCTCATTCAGGCAGAGTTAATACACCAGCCTGACTCACCAGTTTTCTTCCTTCTTCAGGAGTGATGTTCTTGAATTCTTCCATTAATTCAACTTTTACCTCCTCATCATTCTCTTGGTCTGACCTATTAGGCCTTAGTTCTCTTCTCTTCCTACATTTATCTTGATAATCTTCAAACTTCATCCTCCATACCAATTGCAAGAATACATGAGTTTTTGCAAATGTATTGTCATCTAGAAACTCCTTGCATGCCTCCATTCTTGCATCTTGTACACTTTTACCTTTCATATCTAAATTAGATAAAACTAATTCAACTGGCCTAGGAGGGGAAGGCATGCTAACTTGCATGTTTTGATCAATAACAATAATCTCATCCATCAGATCCTCCTATGGTTGATCAATTCTTTGCCTCTTAGGGCTTGGCTCGGATGGTGGTGATGAGGGATTTTCTTCCAGTGATGATTCTAAATCAATAATTTTGATTGCCCTAGGCACTTTCATAATCTATTTTCCTTTTCTGTCCACTTCTTCATCACAACTGCTACTATCCTTTTTCCTCCTATAAATGGGCCACCTTTCGTTAGGCTGGTATGCTGGCCTTGTTTCAATTGTTCTGGCACCTTGCTCTTGTACACCCAGAATCAATTTTAAATTTACCTTTTTTGTCCTCAATGTGCCCATAATTTCTTTGGATTTTTCCATCAAAAAATCAAATTTCTTATGGTGGGTACTGAACTCCAACTATGGATCATATTTTAGATCCATTTTGTGCACAACATACAATAGCTTACCATAAGATATCCATTTCTCCTTGTTCAACTCATGTATATTCAAATCAAATTCATTTCTAATCAAGTCTTCAAGGAAATTGAACTCATCCACAAATTTTTCAGCTTTTATTCTTTGTCTGAAAAGAGAAAATAAACCCTCAGGATCATGTTGCCGCTTTGGTCCACACATCAAATGGTAATCATGAAATAAATTATCAAAATACATCCAGCCTTCCTTTGAAAATACAAAATCAGACACCACTGTATAATCTGGGAAAAATGTTCCCTTACCCCTTCCAGTGAGGTTGTCCTCATGAATACAACCTATCTTCCACATAACTTCTGCAAAACCCACTCTTGGTGGAACATTGTATGGCAGTATATGAGGGGCTCCCTGAAAACCATATACTCTCAAGACAGTGCTGACTGGGTATGGGATAATGTCACCCTAGTTATGGTAAACCTTCAATTCTAGCTTCCTCTCCTTTGGTCTGAGCAAATCATATAATTCCTCAGGGATCCTAGGTATATTCACCATTAATCTAGCCCTTAATCTGGAAAGAAAAAAATGATCAAATTGCATATAACTAGTGCTTTCCTTATTACAAGATAAATCTACAGCCCATATCTGTACTGGCAATCTTTCTCCATCAACTGATTGCCTTAATTTCATCCTCTTAGAGAAAAATTCAGCATTCTTAAACAAAAACATATGCATTAGCATAGAATACCAAAAGAATTGAGTGTCAGTATCATTGTTTTACAGCTTTGACAACCCTTCATGCATCCTCTCAGCCAAGAAAGAAGTGAAGTCATAGGTCATAGAGAAGTTAGGGTGTTGTATTTGCACCCCCATGAACATATAAGCAATGGGAATTACCGTACTAGGACTGAAACCCAAAATATGACATAAAGAATAGAAAATGGCTAGGAAATGATTTGCAAAACAATTTAATTTGAAAGGTTCCTGGTCACTGGGGCTGATATAAAATTTTGAACCTCCTGCCCTAGCCAGATGAGGTGGAAGCAAACTTGCTCTAAAAAGAGATTTCATCTTTGCATACTCTTGCTTCATTTCCTCAAGGTTGATAGAAACCAAGTCTTTGCTCGGTTCACTCAAGTCAAAAATATGTTGGACCTCTTTTCTATTAATGTTCAATAGAACCTTTCCATCATTGTCCTTGATCATCCATGTAATAGGGTCATATGTATCTTGCAGCCACTGCCCTAAGCAGGTCTACATCAGGGAATACACTTGGTACCACCAGCTTCCTCATATCATACATCCATCCATTTGAAAAAGGGTGAGGAAAATTCCTTTGTCTATAGCATAATCTAAACAATTCCAAGCCAGTGAGGGGAACCTTAGCATCGGCAATGTTGGAGCAATTATACACTAACCCTTCCCCTAGGATTTTCCCTCATATTAAGACCAATCCCTTCCTCCTATCATTCGTTGACAAGGGAAATTGATCCAGGAAATCATCATACAGGTTTTGTTTCAAATATTCAATCTGGCCAGAATGTTGCTTGAGTGATGCCATCTCAAACAAACTAGGGCTTCTTTACAATGTTATAATTCAGATAGCTAGGACTAACCAGAGATAGAAAATTACAGGACAAAATAGTGCAATTTCTCACAACTATAATTAAACTATAGCCCTAACACATTCATCAACAAGCTCACAACACATCCAACTAATCCTTTCTCAAATTCAAATGCAAAATGACCAGGAGGCACATAAAATAAACTCATGGCTTTTTTCGCAAAACTCCCAAATTTTGGTTGTAGTAACTCACAATTGTACCTTTGGCTCTAAAACTACTCCATGAAATACTTGAATGCTTTGTGATGCAGAACAAGCAGGAAAATTGATTTTATTATTGATCAAATCATGCCAGCAAATGTCTCATCCACCATTAAAGCTCAATTTTGTGCTGCACAAACGTTTCCAACCATATTTGATGCAGATTTAAATTCAAGCCGCTGATTCTTCAGCTTGATCAAATCATTGATGGCCACCTTCAAAACAAGCTAACACAATTTCCAACACGGCGATAAGGGGCTCACCTTACCATACACTATGAAGGAATTCCACGTGGCAGTTTCCCGTGATATCGCAATCCTGAAACTTCTGATCGCGTGATGGCGGGCAACCGTTGATCCTGAGCATCAATGATCTTGTTCCTTTAACACAGTCACCAGCCATGTTGTTAACCTTCGAGCAGCTTTTCTAGTGATATTATAACATATACGTCAATTTAAAAAATGTGCATCTTGAGAACACTTGAGTAATCCACCCCTTAATACATTTAAAGTCAGCTAGAGTTTCTTTTACTCTTTAGGCTTCATCGTATGAGACACATGGCTCCCGCCTGTGATTTCACAATCAACCCAAGCACCATCGCGGGATGGCAGGGAATGGCTCAGATCAAATGGCAGTTGGTTAGCGATAGCGCAAATTTGATCCCCTGGATAGGACATGTGGTGCCTGCCCATGATTTCGTGATCCTTCAATTCCTGATCACGAGATAGCAGGCACTGTTGATATCTATCGGAAATAGATCAACGACAACACTAAATCAACCCTTGCAAAATAAAACATTCATTAAAAGGAGAAGTGGGCATTACTAGGCGGACGACAAACAACAACATAAGTTGTTTTAAAAACGATGAAGCACGGGGTTATCCAAGACTTAGGGAAAAATAAAACCCAGCGAAGGAGATAAAATTAAAACAAAGGGGCCTAGCCTAGACGAGCCGATAAGACATAAGTCATTTTAAATACTAACCATGCAATGTGTAGGTTTTTCAGATTCGAAGATATGGGAGAAGATCTCGATCATACCCTGCCAACTCACAGACCTAAGGTGTCACCCTATTATTTGGCGCGAGGTCAACAAAAGGCAGATGTGTGTCCTATATGGAATGTGGGGCCCAATCTCCACTATTGAGCTCATAACTCATGGTTTTAGATCGACAACCAAGATCAAAGCTAATGTAAATCTCTGATGTTCCCTGCTAGCTCGCAGGAGGAAGATGAAGGTTGGTTAAAAGCCACGAGGTCAACGAGATTGCGATGCGTAGCTCCAGTCGTTCAGTTTGCAAAGTGCATAGGACCTGCCGACATGGTAGTTGGTTTCCAAGATGGATTAATGTTATTGGTCATGAGGAAGGTGAACAATGCTTTGTTGGATGTCAAACTGAGTTAGCCCGAGATAAACCATTTGATCTGCCAACTCTTCAGGAGATCAGCGAGCAGTATTCAAAGTTGGAAAATGGCACATGGTGGTCATTTTATCGTACAACTGGTGAAGCATTAATGAATTATTCCTTGCTTGTGTAATCACGTCGATCTCAATCTGTGTGAAGATGTTGTTGTTGGAAATCATGAAGGGTGATATGCGGATTCTCATGCAGCTCAAGTTAAATGGTGATAGTACATACGCCGCCAAATTGCCATGTTTTCACATGCATTTTTACTAAGCATTGATGAAGGTTGCCATTACCTCGTACAATAAATACAAGAGGAATTAACTGCTAATAATGTCATTCTTGTAGCAGTTAGAGGATTTTGTGGGCTGAGCCTAATCAAGTTTGAGTGCTTTTCTGATAAGAGAAAATGAGTAAGTCAATAAGGAGGTCTATTCGTTTGAGCTCACAAAAGCTCAGTCCTACTATTCAGGAAGGTGATTTGGTTGACAAGCCCAGGCTTGTGCCCACTAGATACAGTAGAAGGTTGTAATTCCAGGACGTTGCTGCTCAATTGGTAGATGACAAAGGCAAGCAGTTGGTGTGCTCTATTACTACTGTCGGTAGGAAAATAAGGTATGGGCATGGCTCCTTTGGATGCCAACACTCACCCATTGACCTTACGAGCAACACTTATGATGATGTAACCGAGATTGACTCTGACTACTATTGGTATTTACCTCACTTCAATCACAGTCTTCCCTTTAATGAGGAAGTGATATTTGTGGTGCCATTGGCTATTAAAACCCCAAGCGGATGGACTAGAACCATATTGGGCAAGGACAAGAAAGAAGAGGAGGCTGAGGTTTCCACTCCTCCTCTAGAAACAACTAGAAGTGGGCGTGTATACCGGGGTATGAGTGTTGGTAAGGGCAGGGTGGCGAGTAAATAAGAATTTTTTGTGTGGGATGTAAAATTTTGTGTTGATGATGTTGTTGTTGGTGGTGGTGTTGGTTCTGCAAGTGTGGCACATTTTGATGTCGATTGTGTGCCTTCATGGCAATTTGGTTGCCTAGTTTTTTTGTGTGGATCAACAAAGGGGATTTTGATGACAATTTGTGTTCCCTTTTTCTGATGGCAGTTACAACTTTAGCTTTCCCCAGTTCATGCACTATGTTTTGTTGATTCAACATGTGGGAAGTTTTGAAATGAAAGTCAAATGCAATGGAGATTTTTTTCATATGGAAATTTGTGGTGAAATTACATTTGAGCCCAAAGCTTGTTGCTCCCTTGTCATATAAAAGGGAATTCAAGGCTCATTTGTAGGGAGAGAACTGATGAAAGCTCTAGCTAGGTTTTGAGTTGAATATATGGGTAGAAAGATAGGAATAGAATAGATAGCCTGTTTTGAGTTTTGGATGAATATATATGAAAATTATCTTAAATTGTATGCAGATATGACTTATAAGCATGACTAAATGTATAATTCTAATATATTTTCTCTCCTTATGTGGATTTGAGTGAATTTTGAATGAAATGTTAATGATGTTGTCATTCTTCTTTTGAGAATTTGTTCAATTGTGTGTCTATGTTTTTCTTGATTCAAGAAAATCAATTAAATGCTTAAATGGAGTCATAAGTTTACAATTATTTACAAAGGATTTGATAAGTATTAATATATTAGAGAATTGAGCTCCATAATGCAAGATATTATATGATAGTCCATTCTATTAAATTCTTGGGTCATTTCTGCTAACGGTAAATGGGTAACTAAATATTTAACTCAATTTAAGAATAAAAGAATAATATG
>VDFB02369010.1:0-64688 GCA_007258455.2 Sequoia sempervirens | reverse complement strand
TGCCCTCCTAATTCTCTCTCTCTCTCTCTCTCCCCTTCTTCCCTCTTCCCCTCTCCCTTCCCCCTCCTAATTCTTTCTCTATATATATCTCTCTCTCCCTTTTCCTCTCTCTCTCTCCCTTTCCCTCTCTCTACCTCTATCTCTCTCTCTCTTGCCCACCCTCCACCTCATAATTACTCTTGGGTATATGTGTGCAAAAATTGGATATTCGATTTATAGCACCAAAATATTACATTTTAAAATGTTTTTCAAATTAGATATTAGATACGAATTGGATATCCAAAACAAATCGGATATTCGATTTGTAGTACTTTGGCTTGGGAATTTCTATGAAGCAATGTACTGACAACCAACCAAAAAAAAAAGTTAACTCGGGATTTTTCGTGTTTTTTGGCGAGTTCAAAACGCTACTTTTTTCATGTTGCCACTTTTTGGCCCATCATGATCCTGCACATACATAGGTCTAAATCAGGTAGTTTTTATTGCTAAGGTGGATCACTCCTTTCTTCGAAGGTCATACACTTATGATTGGGTCAAGTGTTCTTTTCTTTAGAAAATTCCTATTTCCTTTTTGATATGTTAATTATGATTTTATTAGATGGGTTATGAAGCACTTATTTCAAACAAATATCTTTATGAAAGAATTATATTGGCATGAAATTAAATATGATTTGCATTCCAATGTAAAAACTACAAAGAATGGAAACAATTCTTTCAACACATAAACTATTATGTAGTAGTCAATTAAAATGAAAAAGCTTACTCCATATTAGTTAGGATACACAACTAAGAAAATGATCTAAAGTTACTTATTTATCCTAGAGGAACTAAGTATATAGTATACAAAGAAAACCAACAAACCCACAACTACCTATTTTGAAGGAGTTTAGTTTTCTCCCCTTCCTGATCTCACTAATATTGTCCAATTATTTTAAAGAGATGAAGGGTCATAACCACAACATTCAACCACAAAATAAGCAGTTAATGAAACTTGACAAAAAGCAATAAAATAATTACTACATTTAAGGAATTTCATGTTGAATGAAAATTGAGTGACAATGAATCTGCATATTTTAATAAAAACACTATTTTTTATAAGAAGGCTTGACATTAGAAAGATAGGGTCACTTATGGTTTAATAAAAAACACTATTATAATTTTACCGCTTATATTGGCAATGCTTGCATGAAAGCTGTGGTTAATATATGGGAGATAAAGATAGATGGGGGACAAAAGAGAGAGAGATGGAGATATGGGAAGAAAGGAAGAGGTGGAGATGGGGGTCAATGGATGGGGATAGGGGAGGGATAGATGGGTGAGATAGAGGGGAGATAGAAGGAGAGAAAAAGGATATAGATGGAAAAGAGATAGAGAGGAGTAAGAGGAGATAAAAAAAAGAAATAGATAGAGATATAGAGAGTACAGGAGAGATGGAGGGAGATGGAGTGAATGAGAGAAAGGGGGAGAGGAGAATAGCTAAATGAATAGAGGGGTAAGAGGTGGGAGTGACATAGATAGTGGGAGATATAGAGATATAGAGAGCGAAAGGGAGAGATATATCAATCACCCTCCCTGTATCTCTATCTATTCATCCTTATCTCTTTATCTCTCTACCCCTCTCTATCTCTTTGTCTCCCTTTCTATTTGTATGTTTGTCATTATCTCCCTCTCTCTCTATATTTTCTTCCCTATATTTATCTTTGTCTCCTTAAGTGTGCAATGGGTACATTGAAGAGGTCTTAAAGGAGAATTATCATATCTTTAATCAAATGGCATGCTACCTTGAGCATAACTCCCCAAGGACACATGCCATCCTTGGGTTGTTGACATGAAACAACCAATCAAAATTTAGTTTCTCTCTCTCATATTAATATATATTACTATTATATTAAATATATATTATATTAATTATATTTTGTATTATATAAAAATATACTTATTATTAATTCTTAATTATAATAATTTTATATGTATTTAATAATTTTGTTAAAAGAATATAATATATAATTATAATAAGTTGAATAATTATATTATTTATTATGTAAAATATAGCTAATATATACTTAACTATATTGTAGAATATTAAAACCTAGCTAAATGGTGCCAAAATTTTGAACTTAATTAACATACTATAAAACCTAGCGAAACCAGGTTGTAGCTCGTCAAATTGGAGAAGTGAAAGGTCAATGTAAGCTCCGAGGAAGATTTTGGAGAAGTAAAAACAAGGTCAATGCCAGTGCCGAGGAAGAGTTTGGAGTAGTGAAAACAAGGTCAATGCCAGTGTTGAGGAAGAGTTTGGAGTTAAAACAAGGTCAATACCAGCGCCGACGAAGAGTTTGGAGGAGAGAAAACAAGGTCAATATCAAGGCCAAGGAAGAGTTTGGAGGAGTGAAAAAAAGGTCAATACCAGCACCGAGGAAGAGTTTGGAGTTAAAACAAGGTCAATACTAGCGCCAACGAAGAGTTTGGAGGAGTGAAAACAAGGTCAATATCAACGCCGAGGAAGTGTTTGGAGGAGTGAAAACAAGGTCAATACCAGCATCGAGGATGAGGTTGAGGGCACTAAGGGAAAATTGATGACCAAGGGGCAATGAGTACTGTAAGTTTGGTACCCCCATTCTCTTTAACCTTCAATTTTCATGCCTAGTTTCCAAAGATCTTCTCGTACAATTGCACCCCATTCTCGTAAAATGGTATAAGATAAGACAAAAAATAAAATAGCTTATTCTTTCACATTTTTATCCACCAACCTCAATTCTTGGCAAAACTCCCATAATCTACCCACATCCTGGTTGAGGTCTAGGATTTCATCACACATAGCCTTCATCGCATGAGTCTGAAGCAATTGTAGACTTAGCCCAAGTATATGCTAGGCTAAGATAGATCTAATGAATGGAAATAGAGGCATACAATTCTTATTTAATAACTCCACCACAAACATATGTAAGGTGTTGGTTGTTTGTATGGTAACCAGGTTGATCTTCTAATCTACCTATGGAATTTCCAATTCCAATAAAGGGAAGCTTTTAGGACCTGGACCAATTGACGAGGATTTGAAAGACCTCCTACACTTTGGGCTTTGCAAGACCCAGGAGGGTGATCCCTTAATGTGTTTACAACCTCTGCACCATCATCATAAACAACATTAACAACAACAGATAATATCATTTAATAGCTCAACATAATAGGATAATACCAAATAGAATTGGTTGTTTATCAATAATATCAACTATTTGGAGCATTAGATAACTACAACATTTCACAGTATAAGATAGTCATTGATTTGGAATTTGTAGCAAGCTCTAGGTAAAGGAAAACAAATATTGAACCATACAAATAAGTACAACTTAGATTAGTGCCATATATCCATTGGAGGAGTCAAATTTATAAGCATCTAAGGGTTTATGATAGATTTAACACATAACATATAAGATCCTTGATAACATTGCTTTACAATCTCATCAATATGTATTCTAACCCAATAGATTTGAGGCCTTGGTTATGTAAATGGTGGACCATAGTCACATTTAACACTTGTTACAAATTTTGGGAGTTAAAACGTTAAGTAGATTTGATTTGTGATGGACACATTTGGATGGTAGTAACAATAGCTTGCAATCTATCAAGACTTCATTACCTTATAACCTGTGAAATTCTAGTGATGAAATGATAGATTAATCATAATGTCACCTTATGGGATCACATCACCATGAAATGCTTCATCCAACATCCTTGTAGTGTAGGTACCACCAAATAGGTTATTTTTTTTAGATCTATGCGGGGAAGAGAAGAGGAAAGCGAGACATGTATTAAGGTCTCTCAAAGAGGAGATCAACTAGAGGTCAAAAGATAGAAAATTCGTAAACACACTTGAAATTTTTCTTCTTTGGAGAAGAGGGTCATGTTCTTATGATGATGAGAGCATAGGCGACATCAAGGTGCCCTTGAGGTACAAACATCTACAGAAACAATGGGTACCCAAGGAACTTCCTCAATAAACACTGATTTTTTTGTCAACAAGAGGGTATATCGCATAGCACCATCATCATTACATGGTTTAGACCTATTTTGCATGGGCGGTATAAAGGTTTATTCGACAAAAGTTCTTGAATTGATGGAGTATGCATGGAACTTTATTCTGATTACAAAGATTGGATGCAAACTGGTTCGATATACATGAAGTATGCATAGGTATACCTTGTCCGAGAAAATTATATGACTAAAGATGGGATCAAAATAAAGGTGGCTATGTACATTGACGAATTATTAAAGCATCGAGAATATTGTAGGGTTTATAAGCGGTACATGACACAGGTCAACAAATAAGCAACTTAATTGCATATTCGTGATGAGAAGCGTGTATTACGTGTAATGCGATAAAATCAATAGCTGTAGGGGAAGAGTTGCTAATCAATTATAATTTGAATCGCTTAGTTACAAACACAGTTACTATGGGGGTGGTATGTACTATGTACCATTTTACCCAACCTCAAATTAATGACTCCAATATACCATTTTATTCTTATGTTCTCTTTTGTAAAGTCTATTGGTTTCATTTACATTAATGTTTTATATTTATTTTTTTTTGTCACAGGGGACATTGATGTGTTCTGAGAAGAGATTTAGCCCATATACGAGATAAGGATGTATCTTGAGCACTTCTACGATAAGTTTAACTCGTTATAATTATTACAAAATTAGATATGAGAAAAATGTTTATTATTATGTTTTTTCATAAGTTTATTGGGTTAATTTGATAATGTTTTTAATATTCTTGTTGTAGTGATTGATGGGGGAAAGGCACCCGATTAGTAAGAGAGAGCATCCATAGTGAGGTGCAGTCAATATTTTGTGATGATGACATCGTTTATTCAGTAAACCCTCTTGATACGATAAAGAAGATCCAAAAAAAATGCAATGAAGAAATGGTTAAGTTGATGTTCATAGTGCCTCAAATATATGAGATAAGAGAGGGTTAAAATATTGACTGGGAAATTACAAAACTTGCAAGTAAGTTGTCATGAGGTCTTTAATTATAACATAAGTTCATTCATGGTTTTATTTTTTGTACTCTTTTATGTCATGAACTAAAATATGTGTTGTTTTTACAGGATTATTTGCCTCCTCATGATGCTCTTGGCCATGATCAGGGTACTACAAGTGTTTCCCGAGGAGTAGGGGTTGGTACAAGTGTCCATCTTGATCTTCCTACACATACATCACATCATCTGACCCCATCATTCATGCCTATATTGTCGTCTAAAATGTTGCAAACACATACCACACAGACATCCATTAATGCACCCTCCGACAACGAACAAATGCCAAAACATGTGTCAAGACATGTATCTGGGGATGCAGAGGCCACTAGTACTAGTGATGTTTTAGCAGCATTTCCTGGATCTTCCCGTATTACTAGTACGGGAACATTTCCGGTCACACTTGTGGTGACAGAGGATTTCATTCCGATAAAGATAGAGAAGGTCCCAGGTACTTTAAAATGTTTTAATTATTATTATATATAATCCAATTGAAATTTACTTATTGATCGCTCTTTTTAGACTATTGATCCCATGATCATTTTGTAGGAAATGATGTTTTTTATAAACATCTAAGTGATATTACATTGGAGCTCTTTGGGCCCACCATACATACACAGTGGAATGCCCAAAATCAAGATTTAAAAAATGAGCTCATTAATTGTTTAGTTGTGTTTTTCGGTGATAAAACATTCAATTGAACCAAGGTCCTTAAGAAAGTTGGTACCTATCTAAAGTATGCGAGGGACCAATATAGGTCACATTTAGAGAAGAACAAAAAGTATGAGCATCCCCCCATGATTCTGAAGAGGGAGTGGAAGGACCTGGTGTCAGATGGAAAGGAGAATGCTGAAAAGAAAAAAGGAAAGACACCACCGAGCCAAGGAAGGTATGTGATACTATCAACAATGTAATTATAGACTAATTACTCTTTCTTTTTACATAATCTAACATATTTCAAACTTTTCATAGGCTGTCTGACACATCGAAGGCAACAAAAGAAAGACTAAAAAAATACGGGCAACACAAACTTGGCTCTAGTCATTATATGAAATTAGCCGCATGAATTGTAAGTATCAATAAATGAAATATAGTATCCAAATAGTAAATTCAAAACACATTTGGTTTTATCACACCATAGAAGCAAAATTCATGATCTTATGCAAAAATGTAGGGCTTTGAATTCAATAGAGTTCCCACAGAAGATGACCTGAAGATTGCCTTCCAGCAAGGCTATGGAGTCATGGTTGAACACCTAAGAGTCTTGACTGGGCAAACACAACCTTCCACTACATCCGACACGCAGGTAAATAAACTCAATAAAGTTTATTTAAAGTTGAATACTTGTGCAATCTATTCAATATTAATTTCCACCATAAAGTAATTACATGCCTATTTATTTTAAACATTCAAGCAATGATAATACTGCACATGACATTGGAATGCAACCTGGTGAGGGTGGAGCACAACCTACAAATGAAGGTCATGGTGTGCATCCTAGTACCTTAGAGCATGTAGAGCGTGATCAACATGTTGAGCATGATAAGGCTAGAGAAGATTAGGAACATGATGTGGCCCCATAAGGTAAAGAGGACCACTCTAAAGTTCTTTTAAATATATTTAATTGCAATTTGTGTATTAATAATGTAAACTTTCATGTTTCAACTTTAGAGCATGTAGAGTGTGATCAGCGTGTTGAGCATGATCAGGCTAGAGAAGATCATGAACACGATGTGGCCCCATCAGGTAAAGAGGAGCACCCTCATGTTCTCTTAAACATATTTAATTTCAATTGGTGTATTAATTAATGTAACCTTTTGTGTTTCAACTATAGATCAGGATTTAGAGGGTGTTCAACATGTTGAGCATGAGTCTATAAAAAAAGTTCAGGAACATGATGTGGACCCATCAGGTAAAGAGAACCACTCTAATTTTCTTTTAATTAATGGAATACTTGTAACAATAATAATAAAACATATCACTTTAACATTTCTTTCTTATTACAGCAACCCCCCTTGCAGCGACATCCATGTCATGAGCAGATGACTAAGCGTACATTAAGATCATGAGCAGAGGGAAAAAAAACTAAAGGGGGGACATATATTGATTTAGAAAATGATACTCCACTTCAGCTTTATGTAGCTTTAAAAAAGAAACAAAAAAAAAGGTGATTGTAATCATATCATGACAGCCATATTTTTTATAATATGTAAAAACTGAAAGAATGAATATTATATGTTAATGAATGAATGTTATGTGTTATTAATGGATGAATGAATGTCATACGTTATTAATGGATGAATGAATGAATGCTATATGTTATTAATGGATGGATGAATGAATGTTTTATGTTATTAATGGATGAATGAATGATTAATGCTATATGATTGGGTATGGGGAATTGAGAGGGGCCAAATGAGCTTCCACCATCACCTGGTTGGCCCTGTTAAGTAGAGAATATTAAACTATTCTTGAAAAAAAGAGAATCTCAATAAGGTAATGCACTTTTCAATATAAGAAATGCATCGTTTGAAGCATCAAACCAATATGCAAAGATGAAAGAAAGTGCTAAATTTTCACTATGGTGGCAGAAAAATGATTCTTTATGCCCTGAATCCATGCTCTGCATCATAATTTGAAGTTGAACATTTCATTCCAATGTTTTGAGTTTGGTTTGTTTGTATGGCTTTGTCTGAATACCACATTGTGTTGTGTGTGGATTTGGTTTCAAAGCTCTGTTTCTTCTATTTTAGTGGTGACATAACTCTAAAATTTGACTTTTGTGCATAACAGGTTAGTGGAAAAATTGACAACTTTGAAGGGTTTAGAGGCTCAATTGAGATAGATACACGGATATTTGGATCTTCTTGTTGATGGGAGGCTTCAACTTAACCATGAAATTTTTTACCAGCTGTAGGTATGCAAAAGTTTCTCTACTTACATTCATCCTTGATCATAAATGTTTTAAATGATATTAATGCTTCAAACTTAAGATTCATTTCATTGTTATAATGATCAAAATGTTATACTTTGCTATACATTCAAGCATTCTCTTGCCCCCTACCCTTTTCTCTCTCCCCCCTCTTTTTAAGAATTTTCTTTGTCATAAAAGATTCACATTTCTGTCTCATTTACACAAATTTATCTGAAGTGCTAGGAGTGAATAAAGATATGTAAAAGATGATGGATTATGTTTAAACAACAACTTTCCATCTTATAGCTAATTAAATCCTTCCTATTTGAATAGTTTAGAGCTCGAATAATTCTTGTATATGCATGTGTAGCAATAAGGGAGCCTATGTGAAGATTGAAATTTAAAACATCACTTTGGTATTTTTCCTTAGGCAGTGAAATGATAGTTTGAGTAATACAAACCTACACACACATTGATATTTTTTGGCATTGCATTGAAGAATTTTTTTTCTCTTATACCTACCCTCGGCTAGACATGGAGGTATATAATATTGGTTTCTGGGTTTATTCTGTAAGTAGTTAATTTCACATAGAAATACTATAATCTTCTTAATCTCCTGTGTTAGGTGTGAAAGCATATGAATCACTTGCTGAAGGCACCATTTTGTATTCATCCAAAAACTGGTTTGTTCTTTTTTTTATGTTTCTTTCATGTGTTATTTTTAGGCTCTAGAGATGTAGCTTGGCTCTTTCCTTTGCACTTTTCATCTATTTTGATAATTATAGTAGATTTTCCTCATAATTTTTCATGTAGATCTGTTTGTAACCTTATTTTCTACCAATCAATTTGCAAACCACTCACATATTAAGGACCATTTCACTAACTTGTAGTCATCCATTACTTCATATGTTGCAGGTTGTGTTTGTGTGCCAATAAATCCTGATGATTGCGAGAAATTTAATCCTACAAGTGTACCCAATCTTTCTCAAGTAAAAGTCTTACCTTATTTTATAGTAATTTAAATGGTTAATTGAAGGTGCTTCTTTAGATCTGAGATAGTTGTTAGGATTAGAAAATATGACAATAGATGGGCGATATAATGATAAAATTGAGGTCCATTGAACACAAATTCACGAACATAATTTACTAGACTATGAATAGTGTTACAATTATAATTATTTCTCCTTTTACCTACCTGCATTAATGAAAAAGATAACAAATATTGGAAGTTCATTGCATGTCTCATGTATGTGTTGAGTATTTTAATTTTGTTTAAGTTATTCAAGAGCTTGATTAGGTCAAGTGTGTTCTACAAGCTCTATTCTCTTGACACTGCTCAACATTTTCCCTACACATTTTCTCTTCAATCCAGACGTTTCTTAACTCCTTCCCTTGTTAGCCCTTGGTTGTTCTCAAGTGTAATGCTTTTTCTATGCATCTTGCAGTCTATATGTATGATTAGTCATCTCAAGTGTAATGTTTTTTCTATGCATCTATTCATCTTGCAGTCTGTATGTATGATCAGTCATCAGTCTTCGCAATGGTACATTTCAACGAATACTTAAAAAAAAATTGCATTGTTTCATCACAATTTCGACGAAAACCACTTACGAATCACCAAAAAGGTCCGACGAAGTTGCTATAGCTGCGACAAAGGCTTTGTCGTAACTCCTTGCCCATTTTGTTGAAATTTTGACAAAATTTTGCAGTTGTTCTAACACTACTCCTTGCCCATTTCATCACAACTTTGATGAACTTTTGGTGTTGTTTCAACGCTACTCCTTGCCCATTTAGTTGAAATGGCGATGAAATTCTGGTGTTGTTTCGATGCTACTCCTTGCCCATTTCGTCAAAATTGTGATGAACTTCTGGTGTTGTTTCAATGCTACTCCTTCCCCATTTCGTCAAAATGTTGACAAACTTCTGGTGTTGTTTCGACGCTATGCCTTGTCCATTTCGTCAAAATGGCGACAAACTTCTGGTGTAATTCGTTGGTGGATTTACCAAGTTTTCATCGATATTCTGATGAACATCTGATTCATTTTATGATGCCGACGATTGATGAATCTGCGCCGTTATTTCGACGTTTAATTCATCGTCGACCTTTCGATGAAAAAACAGCGACGAAAATGTTTTTCATCATTTCGTCACTTTTCTGACAAAGATTTTTTGAATGATTGACGAACGTCCATCAGAAAATGGTGTCAAATTTAGTAGTGATAAAAAAATATGACCAGTTGATCCCCATATAGAATGAGGGGGCACACCCACATATCAAGACAATTGACCATCAACTAGATAATGAAAAACCTCACACATGGCCAAAGAAAAAAAATGTCACTAATGGTTTTTTCATTGATGCCAAAGTTATTATCAGTGCCCCAAGGTAAAACACTCAACAATCATACCAACAACCACTAATCAATTCCCAAAACAATGCACAAATCAACTCATCATAACAACAACCCACCAATCAAAATTTCAACAATCTAAATGATCAAGGGGGACCACCCCCAGGAAACAAGTATCCCCCTAAACGAAAATACACACCACTTGGAGAACTAATAGAATTTGTCATGCAATAGCTAGTATAAGCAAATCTCATCAAAATCCCAATCTATGAAAATTATCAAGATCCTCAAGTTAAACCATCATGGTATAACAAGAAGCACCTTTATGACTTTCACAAGATAAAGGGACACACAAAAACAAGTTGTATGTGACTTAAAAACATGATCCAAGATCTCATTGATAATAAGACCATAGCCATTGAACAACCAACTGACAATCAAGACCTCAAGATATACACAAATTAGATGCCAAATCGTAATAAAGGGAACAACAATGGTAAAGGAAAGAGCTACAATAATGTAAACCATATTTATGTTTCATCCCATAGTTGTTGATTTCATCCTTGGATGTAGGATCACCACAACCCAAGGGGCCAATCTAAAATCTATCCCCAATGTTTATAATGTCCTAGATCAACTAAAAAGTCAGATCTCCATCATGGAAGGGACATTTATTGGTCGCCATGGATCTTGATGTGTTGGAGTCACCACACGTGGTGGTAGATATTTACCATTTGTAGATGACCTTGAGCAACAAGATAGCTCACCATTACCCCAAATGTGAACCCGCTTGCCATGATCTAAAATGTACAAATGTATCCCCAATGAACTCTAATTTATAATGTCCTAGAATCACAAATCAGACCCGATGCCAAGGAACACTAGAAACTCACCAGATCAACTCTAGAATTTGTAAGCAACGTAGATGAAAGGATGAATGGATCTGACAAATCTTGATGGTACTCATGGGTATTTTTAGTTAGTTTGGAAAATATTTGTTTCTAACATGGTACACAGTAGGCTTTGCATAAAAACATCCTTGATATAGAAAAAGACCAAATAATTACAAGAGATAATTTTCTTTATAAAAGCAAAGATCTAAACCTAATCTTATCTTGAGAAACAAGATAGCTCAAAGATAAAGATGAGAATTAATTAATAGGAAATAAATATACCTAAGTAAACTTGATGCAAATGTGTAATTAAATAACTACACCAACAACCAATTCCAAGACATGGTTGGAAATATCACTACACTGCATCTCCTCACTTTTTCAGAGCATGATCTTCCAACCAAACCATCTCATAACCGTGCACTTCTATCTTGAAGTCCTAGTCCATAAGAACAAAGTCAAAAGAGTCTTGGTGGATGGAGGTACAGGTCTAAATATTTGTTTCTTGAAGTTGGTAAAGAATTTAGGATTCTCTGAAGATGTCATTAAGAAGGGAAAAGGTATCACTATCATGGTCTATGGTGATCAAGAACGAGTGTTTCAAGGAACCATTCAACTCCCTATTCGAGTAGGGCTAGCAATCATGGATACTACATGTCAAGTCCTTGATCTTGAACTCTCATACAATATCATCCTAGGGTGCCCATGGATCCATGGGATGCAAGTTGTGGCATCCACACTCCATCAATGTGTGAAATTCCCTTATCAAAACCAAGAAGTCACAGTCCATGGTGATCCCAAACCATTCTATTATAATTGCAAAAATCTAGAGGCCAAGTACTACAATATCCCTCAAGTCTCGTGGAATGATGAGGGACCCACATTTCCTTATATAGACCCATCCACCCTAGCCTCCACTTTTGAGACAAAGACACCCTCCATTCTGAACATCCTCGATATTAAGGTTATTATCCAAGATAATGGGTGTGGAGACTACAAAATGAAGAAGAGTGCCTTTGTGATAGGAGAGTTACCTCAATCTCCAAGATCTCATGGGAAACCCCAGCCAATTGATACAACATCCCAGACCTTCAAAGTAGAACCCACCACCTTTAGAAAGTGGGGAGACCTAAGCAAAGAGATAGTAGACGAGAAATATGTATCAACCCTGTTGTATCAAGACAAGAGGATTGTACCTGATCTTCCCATGAATGATGATAACAAAGGATTATAGTTAATGTGTGGATGGGGCTATAACAAAAATGAGAAGCTCAAGCAAAATAACAACGGCCTATTAGAACCCATTATTCCTGAGAAGCACCTAAAGAATCTTGGTCTTGGATGCACCCTGAGAAAGATAACCATTCTTGGAAAAAGTACCCCTGTTAAAAAAGTCAAAGCTCCTCTTTAGTTACCGATATCCATAGGTCTACCTCTAGATAACTATACATTTGATATAACCAACATATGTGACAAGGATCCCATTAATGACCTACCCATGTTATTTGAGGATTCCTCCCTTTTTATGATTGCTACCATGTCTTTTGAGCCAAGTAATCAAACCATTGAACTTAAGCTTGTTTAACCCCAACTGATAGACTGTGACCAACGAGGACCACCGATCTTGGACACATTTGAAAACGATGAGGCTCTCTCAGAATTCATGGGACTAAGGGATACTCTACCATATGGAGATCATAAAGGGGGATTTGATATTGAGCTAGGCACACATGCATACTATGGGGAAACAATTGAATATCTTAGTCGCAAAATAGAAAATCTAAGAGTAATATCTAGGTCTTTAAGTGAAAACCACACTGTGGCACTTTTTGACCCAAAAATAGTAAAAACAAAGGACGTATTCGATGGTGAAAACCTCTCTGAGGCACTAAAGGATGAGGGATTCAATCTTCCCCTTAGTGCTATTCATTAGGAAAAATCAACAATACTGGCAGAAAAGTGCAACCCAATCAATCTAGGAATTGAAGAAACACAACACATCACTTTCTATGTAGAGTCACTTTTGACCGAGGAACAACAAATTCTAGCTGCATTTTTGAAAGGAAGGAAAGTAAATTTTTCATGGACCTATGCTGACATGCCTAGTCTTGATCTTGAGGTGGTGGTTCATCATCTAGCCATCTATCCAAAGGAAAAACCAGTAAGATAGAAGTTGAGAAAGATGCATCCATAGATTTCCTTATTGGTCAAACTTGAATTACAAAACTCTTGGATGCTAGCTTCATACGACCAATTGATTATCCAAAAGGGATTTCAAATCTTGTACATGTGTCTAAGCCCACTAGGGGCATCTATATCTATGCTGACTTCACGGACCTAAAAAAAGAATGCCCTAACGATGATTTCCCTCTCCCAAATATAGACATGATTGTGGATACAATGGAAGGACATGGAATGTTATCATTGATGGATGGGTTTTCAGCGTACAATTAGATTATGATAGCTAAATGATCAACATAAGATAGCTTTCACATGTCCACAAGGAACTAACTGCTAGAACATGATTCCATTTGAGTTGAAGAATGCTGGAGCTATGTACCAAAGGGCTATGAATTTTATTTTTCATGACATGATCCAAAAATCTATAGAGGATTACGTAGATGACATATTAGCCAAATCAAGAAAGCTTCGAGACCACATAGTTTCACTAGGCTCTATTTTTGAAAGACTAGAAGAATACAAGGTGCAACTCAATCCTAAGAAATGTGTCTTCGACATGCAATCAGGGAAACTTCTAGGGTATATTTTAACAGTGAGGGGAATCGAGATAGACCTTGTAAAAGTCAAAGAAATTATTGAAATGGAAGCACCACGGATATTGAAGTAGATAAGGGGTTTGCAAGGAAGATTCCAATCCATTCGCCGATTCATAGCACAGTTGGAAAATAAGGCTATCCCATACTCTCATCTACTCCACAAGGGGGTAGCATAAAAGTGGGATGAGAAATGTGATCAAGCATTCAATAAAATCAAAGAATACGTGTTGACACCTCTAGTCCTCATGCCACCAATCCAAAATAAACCACTGATACTCTACATATCAACAACAATAGTAGCCCTTGGCACTCTCTTAGCTCAACATGATGAAAAAGGGAAAGAGAGATCCATTTACTATATCAGTAGAATGCTTGCTTAGCAGTAGTGTTCGTGGCACAAAAATTTAGGTGCTACATGTTGGCTCATCAGATAAAGCTCGTCACCAAAATAGATCCTCTCAAGTACTTATTGTCTAAAGCAACACTCATATGACATATGGCTAAGTGGGTCATGATCTTAATAGAATATGATATTGAATATGTAGAATGAAAATCTATCAAGGGATAGGTAATTGCAGATCAACTAGTAGAGGCACCTATATACTCAGAAAACCCATTGGTATCAAAATTTCTTGATGAGTCAATCTTCAATCTAAGTGCAACAGATCATTGGAAGGTATATTTTGATGGATCCTACACATAGCATGGATCAGGAGTAGGAATATTTTTCATCACACCTCAAGGGGATTGTATTCCTAAATCATACAAATTATCTTTCCCATGCACCAACAATATTTCTAAGAACGAGGCCATCATAGGACTCTGAATTGCATTCCAATGGCAAAAATGGCCCTTAAAGTTTACGGAGACTCTCAGTTAATTATCAACCAGGTCAATGATGAATACCAAAGAAAGGATGGTAAGCTTACCCCATACAAGAAATTGGTAGAGAGTCTCAAGGAATTCTTCATCGACATCACATTCGAGCAAATACCAAGGGAAAATAACAGAGCAGCTTACGCTATGGAAACAATTGGATCATTGTTGGATATCCCATGCAACATCCATAAACATGAATTCTTGGTAGAGTAGCTTCCCGTACTAGCTTTCAAGGTACCAAATTCTGAGTTTGTGTGTGAAATCATTGGTCCCAGTGATCCTTGGTACCATGACATATACACCTACCTAGAAAATAGAAGTCCTCCTTGCTGATCTCACCCCAAACCTTAAAATAACCTTTATCAAAAATTCATCACATTTTGTCATCTTAGGTGATACCCTTTATCGTAGTAGTATCGAGGGAACCCTCTTGCAATGCCTTAACCCTGAGGAAGCATTCACTACTTTAACTAAGGTACATGATGGTATTTGTGGTTCACATTGCAGTGGTATGACCTTGTCCAAGAAACTATTGAGGAATAGGTAATACTAACCTACAATGGAGAGGGAAGCTCACAATTATGTTTGAAGATGTTTACAATGTCAATAGCATGGGGACCTCATCTATTCACCGACTCAGGAGCTCCAACCAATTATAACACCTTGTCCCTTTTCACAATGGGGGCTCAATCTCATTGGAGAAATCACTCCCACTTCATCCAATTGACACAAGTTCATTATCACCACCATAGAGTACTTCACCAAGTGGGTAGAAGCCATTCCAATCACCTACATCAAAGGGAAGTAAATTTCCAAATTCATCCTGAACTACATCTGTCATTACGGTGTTCCACAAGCCCTTATGTTAGATAATGGGACACCTTTCAAGAATTAGGATGTTCGAGAGTTATTCCAAAAATTCAATATCCAACATCTCTTCTCCACCCCCTACTACCCCTAGGGTAACAACCAAGCTAAGGCTTCTAATAAAACCATCTTAAAAATTCTTAAGAAGACAGTCAATGAAGTTGGTTGTGACTAGAACTTACAGCTAAATCCTGCCCTATAGGCCTACCAAACAAGTATCTGCATGCCTATAGGTGCAATGCCTTTTTCCCTGGTCTATGGATTAGAAGCCATCCTTCCCATTGAGATTGAGCTCCCATCCTTAAGAATATCATTGCATAATCTCATTACATATGAAGAATATCGAGTGTCATGGTTGAATGAGCTAGAACTACTAGATCAGAGGTGCATGGATGCCCTAAACCATCTACAAGTCTATTTGAACCATCTTAAGCGAAGCTATAATAAAAATATCAAGAGTCGTACCTTTCAATTTGGAGAGCTCGTATTGAAGGAGAATCAAAAGAATGTGCCAAATCTAGACAGCAAGGGAAAATTTGAACCAAACTGGCTGGGACCCTTCATCATCATGACAAGTTATAAATCAGGAGCATATATCAACTATCTACACCTAAAAGTGAGCCTTTGTAGGAGCCTATCAATAGTTCCCATCTCAAAAAAAAATTATGTCTAAAGCTTGCAAGGTATAAATCCAAAAATACAAAAAAAATCAAAAAATATTAAAATCCAAAAAAAATAGAAAAATGATTGAAAATAGTAAAATAAAAATAAAAATCGTCCTCTAGTGAAAACCACTTCAGTGGCACTTTGGGCAAGTACCTTGGTGAAAACCTAGTAAACAGGTGCCTCATGTAAATAAACACTTTACATCCACCATGAACTCTATAGCTTGTTTTGCATCATTCATCCATTGCATTCCATTGATTCTTTTGACACCCATCCATGTTTGCATCATAGCTTGATCCTATGTTTGTATCATGTTCCCTCCTAATACTACTTGGTGCATTCCTAAGGTCAGTTTGTCCTACCTATATCAAAGTAGTCTATCACATCACACTGGGGGCATGTTCTTATATCTACATTGGATTGGTTTCATGTATATTCTTGAAATCATCCTTATAATTAGAAAAAAAAAAATCAAAAACATTCATAAAATCAGAAAAAATCCAAAAACATTCATAAAATTATAAAATCCAAAAACAAATCAAAAAATTAGAAAACCCAAAAACATCCAAAACATGTAAAAAATCCAAAAACAGGTCAAAATTTAGAAAAAGTCAAAAATTGAGTCATATCAAGAACTACAAGGCTTCTACATGTATAACGTAGGCAAGGTTGATCTTTGATCATCCCCCAAGGCCCCTAGGTTAGGTCCTTTAGGTGTCCATCATAATAAACTAGCAATCCACCTATGTTCATATCCCATCAATAAACTAGTCTATGTCAGTCAAACTATGTGGTCTATGCGTGTATAACATAGGAAATGTTAATCTTTGATCAACCCCCAAGGCCCCTAAGATAGGTCCTTAGGTTAGGTTCTTGGTCAAAATTTCAGAAAATACCAAAAACATTGGAAATTTGGAAAATAAAAAAATTTGTAAAACATCTCAAAAAATACCAAAAAAAGCCTCAAAACATTTCAAAAATACCAAAAACATTCAAAAAACCAAAAATCATCCATCGCGTTTCACATTCACCCATGATAAACATCCACTCACAATAAATCAATCATCACCTTCAACCTTTGGTAAAACAATCGGAAACAAGTATGGAAAATTAAAAGTGAAAACTCAAACGTCAAGGTCTCAAGTCTAGGTCAGTAGGTAAACAAGTTGGTTAACTCTTGGTATCAATAGCCCATCATCCCATTAGTCTCACAATCATCTGATAACATCATTTCCTAGGATGCATCCTTCCTACAATGGACATCAACATCAGGCATCACTATAGTTTAGTCTTGGCTAGAGGTATGAAGAACAGTAGCTTGTTTGTTTGCTTGATCTTTTCTTTTGACTTATCTTATTGCACCCATCTTGATGATCTCTCAATTTGATGTCTAATCAAAATGATTTAGAGAGAAAGGAATGGGGAAAAATTATCATTATCTTTTGTCTACTGTGCTTGTTGGATATTCTTGTAATATAACCTTGTTCATGCTTGCTTGGTTTACTTTGTAGGGAGGGTGTTTTAGGTATCTTGTTGACTATTACATTGAGAGGTTTTTCTTTTCTATGTTTTGGTCCGAGATATTTGAAATATCTTAAGTACATCCTAAGCAAGGTTTTGTATACCAGGTGTGAACATGAATACTCCTATTTAATTGTCAAGTCAAAGTCCATCTCACTAGGTACAATGCCATCCTGACTTTCTATACCTTGATGCATCATATCTATGTGTGTTATCAAGCATAAGGAAAGTTATTCTCTTTATGTCCCCAATCTTTGGATAAGCAAATCATTAGCACTCATCACCATATCTAATAAAGTCTTGATGACTCGTGGACTTGTTGGACTTCTGCATCTTCTCAAACTTAAGGGTTCATCCATCTATCTTATTCTTCTATCTTTACTAAAATTTCTATCCAAAATATGTGTGATATATCAAAATATACATGAGGCTACCCATGGCTGATGACTGCCTATAAATAATCAAATCTATCTACATCATACATCTGAGCTTTCTAATCCTCTGAGTTGAGCTGATCTTGAATCTTTATCGCGAGCTCGACCCAAAATTGAAATTTTTTCCCGATCTCTCGAGGGGGCAGTGTAGCAACATAATTTCTTCCACTGGGGCAGCAGTGGGGCATCCAAAAAAATTAGATTTTTTTTGAATTTTGATCATGGTAGTGTTATTCTTTGAACCTATGCAACAAGTGCCTCTCTTCAAAGAGGGGAAAAATGTAGATACCGAAAAAATCTTGATTGATACTATGCATCTAATTCTGATCAATTAACACCATTTCTTCCAAAATCACCTTAAATTAACCAATTAATTAAATAATCAACATTATTTATTTAAATTCAACAAATTCAGTTGTTAATCAAATAATTAAATTTATTGATTAATTCACCCTTCTTCTGACTAATTTTTATCATATTTAATTAAATCAAATCATTTAATGAAATCCCATTAAATATTCTCATTTGATTAAAATCAATCAAATCAAATGTCACAATCTCTTAATTCACTCCAATTAATTAATCCTAAGTCACCTTTCTAATCATCATTATTAATTCCTCTAGCTTCTAACTCCTCAAGAGTTAAATCAACCCATGGACGACTAACCAAGTTGCACATGAAAATAATTTCAATTAATTAAATTTAATTCCCCTATTTTCCCTCACAAAGGAACATTCCAAAGAATATTCCTCTCAACAACCTCTCATTCAATTTTCCTCCAAAGGTTTTCAAAAAACCTATCACATCCTCTTACATTTGCAATAAATTCCTCTTACAACCTTTCAAATCCTCAACCAATTTCATTTACTTCTCTTCCATCCTCCTCCTCTCACACATTTCTCAAAATGTACTCTACCTTCCTCCAATAAAATTGTGACACTTGGCACATTCTCATTGGCTCTCATTTTATCCAACATTCATCAATTCCTCTCATTCTTCAACCCTTGGCTTATATAAATAGAGGAATACTTTTCATAATATGTATCCTCAACTTCATGCATTATCATTATAGTCATTTGAGTTCATAGCAATCACCATCTTCATGTCATTTTGAGTTCATTTTCATCACTTAGCATCATTTCCACACTTGGATCATCTTCAAATCATCAATCTTATCAATTGGGATTTTGAAAGAGCTTCTTTCCACATCAAAGGACCACCAATCCCCCTATGGGATTGAGGTTTGGTTAACTTAGTTGATTACATACTTTGTTCTTGTTCTTGTTTTATGTTTTCATCTTTGTTCTCCCAAGAATTTCATAGGGAACATTAGATTGAGCTTTCTAACATGTTTACCAAGTGTTTGTTGATCTTATGTTAGTTTATGCAAATTTGGTGTTCACATTTTATTGCGGTAATTATGAATGTATGTCTGACGGAGGAAGGTGGTGAGATTTTTCTAATAAGATCCAAACCCCATACCAAAAATGGCCAAATAGGCACTTGGGCACAAAGTTCGGAAGTAGGAGTGTGAATCAAATTGCTATGCTCTTGGGATTTATGGAATTTATAAAATGTATTCAAAGCAATATTTTTCCATATTCCTCCAATAACTATATCCTATGCGGATTAACTTTTGAACTAATGATCTTCCTCCAAAATGGCCCCCACAAGCACTTGCATGAGCTTTTGCAAATGCTATGGGGATTTCAGATTATTTAAGGAATCTAAGTAAAAGACCATCAAATGACCTTCTATACAATATGTTAGCAAGGATTATATACCTAGATGCAAGTTTTCGAAGGCGGGCTTAGGAAAGGTACCCTCTTTTAGATAATTAAATATTAGTGTGTACGATTCAATAGAACTTTCCATGGTGTTTAATAACACATCTTCAATCTTAGATTCTATTGATGGTTTCATAACAGTATGAATAATGAATGTGAAATATTTTGAAGGATCTTGAGGAGATATAAGGGAAGTTGCACTCGCCATTGCATCTGTATGCCAATTATCTTTATGTGGGATGGTATCAATGGTGTACAAATCAATTTTTTCTAAAAAAGTCATTGTGAGATCCTTGTACTTTGATAATTTTTAATTTTTTTCTTGATACATTCTATTTAATTGTTTAATAACTAATTTTTAATCGTCTAATATCTTAAGATCTCGAGCTTCCATAATTAAAGTGGTGCATAGCCCAACAATTAATGCTTCATACTCTATTGTGTTTTTAATGCATAGGAAGTATAAGCAATAAGACAAAGGAATAGGCTCTCATTCAGGCGAGATTATTATAACTCTTGCATCGGAACTTGTTCTACACTTAGAGTCGTCAAACTATAACTCCCATGTATCGGGTTCAATCATCAACACATTATTGTCAGGGAATGAATCATTATTAGGTAAGGCAAGGGAAGAGGGAGCATTAGCTAATTGGTCGATCAACGGTTGTCCTTTAATTGCTTTTTTGTGAAACAAACTTATGGTCAAACTCAGTTAACAACACAACCCACTTAGCTAAGCGTATGGATAAATATGTTTTAGTGTTCAAAAAGATGTTTTAAAGGATCAAATTTTGTCGTCACATGTATTTCAGCATTTAGCAAGTAATGTCTCAATTTACTAGTAGTGAATACAAGGGCCAAACATTTTTTTCTATCATTGTGTATTGTGTTTCATAATTAATCATATTTTGGCTAATGTAATAAATGGGATGTTCTTCACCATTTTCATCTTGTTGAGCCAACAATGTTGCAAGAGCATGGGCCGATGTTGTGTAAAAGATGAATGGTTTTTCTTGCATAACGGGTTGTAAAATAGGTGGAGTGGAAAGGTAATCTTTCAAACTCTCATGAGCCTATTTACAATCTTTATTTCAATTAAACTAAACCTCCTTAAGAATATGTGTAAAGGGTAATGCTCGGTCGGCTAAGGATGCTACAAAATGACAGATAGCTTGAAATCTTCCTTGTAAAGTGTGTAATTGAGAAATGTTTAAAGGAGGTGGCATGTTAACTATAGAATCAATTTTATTCATGTCCACCTCAATGCCTCTATGAGATACTATAAAACCTAAAAAAATTCCACTATCTACACCAAAGACACACTTTTTTGAATTCAACCTCATGTTATATTTTCACATTCGTTCAAAGATTTTTCAAAGAATATTCACATTTTCTTATCAATTTAAATATTTATCTATAATATCATCAACATAGTCTTCCAAAATCTTATGTATGTAATCATGAAATATCAGTGTCATAGCTCATTGATATGTTGTGCCTGCGTTTTTCAATCCAAAAGGCATGACTACCCAAAAAAATGTTCCCCAAGTTGTAGTAAATGTTGTTTTGTATTGATCTTGAGGGTTGATAAAGATTTGATTATATCCATAAAATCCATCCATGAATGAAAAAAAAGCATGTCCCATAGTCGAGTCCACTATCATGTCAATATTAGGAAGGGGAAAATCATCTTTTAAAGAAGCTTTATTTAAATAAAAAAAAATAGGTGCACATCCTAATATGATTGTCAGGTTTCACAACTACAACAATGTTTGAGATCCAAGGGGAATAATCCATAGGTCGTGTAAAACCAGCTTCGATAAGTTTCTCAATCTCGGCCTTAACTAATAAGGCTATCTTAGGATTCATCTTTTGTATCTTTTTTCTAATTGGTTTAGCATTTTCAACAAGGACTATATTGTGCATCACTATCTTAGCATCAATTCCTGATATATCCAAATAATTCCAAGAAAAAAGTTCAGGAAATTCATGAAACAAAGTTGCATGGTCCTATTATTCATCTTCATCAAGGCACTTTCCTATCTTAATCACCTTCTTTGCGTTATTAATATCCATCGGTATATTGGTTGTGTCACCCAAAGGAAGTGTAGTTTGTTTAAGGAATTTTGGATTGTATTCTTCGTTATCTTTACCAATCTCATTACTTTCCTTTTCTCTGCCTTCTTCTTTAGCATTAAGCATCTAGCACATGTAACCCGTTTCTTTTTAGGAGGAGTAAAAGGTTTGTCATAAACTCCTAAGATTTCTTTCAAAGCTCTGTCATCTTCAAAGTATTCCAATGATTCTTCACAAGTTGTATTAATCAATTTAGGATGCTTCAAGGTGAGAGTCATTTTAGGGTTACACGTGATGGTTTTGATGTTTATCGGTGGTCTTTTAGTTGCTTGTGTTATCTTAGAGGGAAAATATCCCAAACCACTTTTTTTTCTTGTGTATTAGGCTTTATAGGAACACACATGCCTTTTTCTTGTTGTCCACATCCTTTTCTAGTATAACCGAGTTGTTTCATAAACTCATAACATTTTCCATAAAGTCTCCATTTATTTGAGGTTTGGTGATTGTTGATAGTCTATCTCATCAAAATTTGTTATATAGCTTGTGTCATCTTCAAGGGTAGATGAGATAGATGCTTGTGAGTTTTCTTCCAAATTTTGTGTTGACATCACCATTGGTTTCTTTTGTTTTTTAGGTTCTTTTGTTGTGATTATGTATTCTCCCATAAACAAAGGTGTCAACTCTAAGGAACCCCAATCATCTTCCAATAACTTCAATGATTTTTCCATTTCTTGTTCCCTTCTTTCATAGGTTCTATGTTCGATGTTGCAATTAATGTATTCAGAGGACTTTTCATTCCTTTTTCAACTTCTAAGAAACTTTTATTATCGCGATCTATTTCAACTTGGTATACTTTATTGTTATAGACATACTTCATGATATGGTGAAGAGTTGAAGGCACTGCATGCATCTCAACAATCCAAGGTCTTCCTAAAAGAAGATTGTATGAAAGATTATCAGGCATGACATGAATAGGAGTTTGTAAGGTGTCTTTTCCAACTATAATAGGAAAAGTAATTACACCAAGTGGTTGCTTTCCTACATTATCAAATCCTTGAATTGATAAGGAATCAGGTTGAATTCTTGATTTATCCATGCCAAGTCTATCCAAAAGGGTCACACTACACACCTTAAGGGCAGAGCCATTGTCAACAAGGTTCCTTTTTATTCCCCACCCATCATAGGTGGCTATTATCATGAAGGCATCATTTATCTTTCTCATCTCCAAGGGAGGTAGCAAATGCTGGTGAAAAGTAATGTTTATGTTAACCATATTCATTCCTTGAATTGGAGTTTCCACATCATTTGAATTTGGACTAGAAGGAACCACTACTTGTTGCAAGGTGGTTTAAAGCATAGTATGATAAATAGGCGAGTTTAGGATTAAATCCCATAGGGATATATTTGCAAGAGTATTCTTAAGTTGTTCAACAAGATCATACTCCTTCCCACTATTAGAAATAGACGAGGGGTACTAGGCAAGATGGGGTTGGGAAAAGGTAAGGATGTTGGAGTTGGTTGTTTTGGTGGTGGATTGTTTCTAGTGTTATATGTATGAGTAATGGTATTATACCTTGATTGTTGTGAAACATCATTCTTAGGTGGTTTAAGGGTGAAAATGGGTTTTTTTTAGTTTGATGCTTGTGTGAAGGTGGGTACGTAAAGGATAAGTTGAGGTTGGATGTCATTAACTTCTCATTGTTTTGTTTTGTTGTAACAAGCCTTAGTGGATGAACCTTACAAGATGTAATCCTCAAGGGCTTCATCTAACATGTCAAAGTTGTCACTACCAAAAGAATTGAGGGTTAAGTTAACTTGGAAAAAGAGATTTTACATACTCAAATAACTATGATTTCTCCAAGTGGTTCATTAGTTTTATAGGTGTTTTTGGTTTTTTTCCAAGGAATAACAAATGTAATCTTGAAACATTAGAAATAGGGGGCTCTCTCTATCTTTGAGGAGATAGGGCTCCTACTTCACACTCCTATTTCACTTAAGGAAACCCTAGAGATCTCAATCCAAAGACAAAATGAGGGAAAGAGATCTGCTAAAGGGTATCCTAGGGTTTGATTAAGGACTAAAAGGGGGTTCACCACCAAGCTAGGGATTGGAAAGACAAGTAACATTCAAGGAATAATTATCAAACCTAATGATATGCAAGACTTGAATAGATGGCCTAGAAATGAATGCAAAACAAAATAGAAAACTCGAAAAGTAGAAAGGTGCACTTGGAAACCTATATAAATTTGATTGAAGACCTAGAATGTTGAAAATGTTCAATTTAATGCACACTGGGACTCATACACTAGGTTGGGTGATTTAGTCCTAGATTAGGGTTTCTAGACATGAACAAAAATCGTCTAGAGACAAGTCTGGAACACCTAAAAATTAGAAAATCCACTATACTAAGACTCATACGCCATAAGTGGTGTATCAGTTGTGCTTGGAATTTTTAGAAATTCAAAGTTTGAATCTACTCTTCAACCTCTACTTTTTCTTCTCAACCTGATTTTTGGATTTGAATTGTTGAATTTTTCTTTGTAGATGTCTTTTAATGATCTTCTAAACAAGGTGACAACTTTGAAAACTTTACAACTTTGAAAAATTCTTTAAAATATTGCTCCTTGGAGGATATTCAACCTAGATCTACAAATCACACACTAAAGAGAGGGGAAAATGTTGTTTTGTTAGTGAAAAGGGGTTTGCCTTGGTCAAAACATGTTTTGGTAATCAAACCTTGTAATGAAATCAAATAGAAAGGAGGAATGATGAATGAAAAAGATGATATGTTACAACCCACCAAACCCTAGAAATAAAGTCTTACAAACATGTATGAAATGGCTCCAATGGATGTGTATCTTGACTCTTGCTTGAATGTTGTAGATCTTGAATTGAGTGCTTGCTTCAATCATGAAACCCTACATCACAATTGTTAGCTCAAAAATAAACATGATGCATGATGAATTTGACATGGTGCTTGATATTTGAATAATGCTCCAAAATGCTTGATAATCAACTCTTGAATTCTCTTGAATGCTCTTGTAAAATATTGAATGCTATTGTGAACTCATTTTCTATAATCTATCAATACTTGAAAGATTAGTAGAAAATGAGTGAAATAACCTTGTATATATACTTTTTTATGCCAAATTTCCTAAAATTACAACATTACAAACTGACATTAGATCTAGGAGAATTTAAATTAGGTCTAAGCTAAGTGGGACTCATATGCCAGTTGGGGCATGTAGTGTCAAAAAATGTCGCCGGTGACATTTTCACACTTGTTTGGGCCCTCCTTATAGAATTAAGCTTAATATTTCCTTGACTTAGTGTTTTAATGTGTCTAACACACTCACATTAGGTCTTGGGCCCTTACGAATGAAATAAGCATAATTCTTCCTTATTTAGAGTATTGTAAAGTGTTGTATGTTCACACTTTCACACTTTTCTACGGTTGTCATTAATAATTGGGACTGATTCATCCAGCCTAGCATATGAGTCCTAGTTAGCATTAAAGTCACCGTTTTTAACATTTTAGAGCTTCATCTAGTCATCTTCATATTTCTAGGTGCACACATTACATCTTGTAACTTGTCAAATTCGGTTTTACATACATTTTTAGGTCATTTAGTGAGAGATTGCATCATAATAGGTTTAAGAATTTTGATTTGTATTGCATTTTTCTTTCCAATCCCTAGCTTGGTGGTGAACCCCTCATTAGTTTAAAACTAGTCCCTAGAATAACCCTATTGCAAGATCTCTTTCTCCTTTGCACACTTGAGGTTGAGATCTCTAGGGTTTGTTCTTGAATGAGATTGTTTGAGTTTTGTTGTTCTATCTCCCAAGCATATAATCCAAACAAAATTCATCCTTTAATTTTGGTGAACCTACATTTAGAACATCATAATTTTGGTTTGGAGTGCATCATCATCATAGATATTGTTTGCATTAACATTTCATTAGGGTTTGCATTAGTTAATTAACATTCTAGGGTTTCTAATTTTGCATTGGTGAAAGTGCATATAGGTTGCATTTATTCATCTCAAATAATTTAAAATCATATAAAATCTATATTTTCACTTAGGTTACAAATCATACAACGTAAAAAACAATTGAAATTTTCAAAAAAAAATTGAAAAAATTCCTCATTGTGACTCATATGCCCCTCTGGGTGATTTAGTCCCATTTCAAATTTTGCACTGCATTTTCCAAAATTTAGAACACTATTTTTGAGCTTATGTTTGCTATTGAAAAATTTACATGTTTTAGTTTAAATATTTTAAATTTCATTCAGTTCATTACATTTAGTTTAATTAGGTTGATCTTGTGCATTGCTTAAATTCAAAATTGCATCTAGAACATTTCATTTCACACTATTACATAGTTTACAATCTAAAATTTGCCTCATGGATATGTGATTTGGTAAGTTGTGGATTTCCTTGAAGTCCTTAGTGGATGTGTCAAGTTGTGCTTTTGGAAATGACCCTAATGATATTGAACTTACTCATGCTCACTCAAATCCTAATGCATGTCCTCCTCGTGATGTTGACATCATTGGAGAAGATGATGACATCATGAATAAGTTCCTAAATGATTGCCTTAACCACCTTGAATCTAATGCATCATTTTATCCATCAATGGAACAACCAACACCCCCTATAATACCACCACTTGAGATGTTTGGTTACTTACATCTTGAAATTGAGACAAAAATTGAACCTAAGTTCCCTACAATAGGTGAACCTAGTTCCTGTAAACATGTAAACACTCAACCATTCTATGTTAACAAAGTGACAGATACTCCCATCAACCTAGAAGAGACATATGGAAAAGGCTTTACAATCTTGAGTAAATGAGGATGTGATACAACACTTGTGAACATGAAATTCATCAACTCTTAGAGCAAATACCAATTGAAAGTACGAAAGGGTTAGGATATCAAGATCCTCCCCTTGATATGAGTATCATCCTTCCTAAAGAACAACCAATGATTCACAATGATGTTAAGGATGAAAAGATCAAGTAGGTCATCCTCCTCAACAATTAACTTGAGAAGTTATTGAATCTAGTAAAAAAAAAGACCTTACAAGCTCAAACCATTACCATTCTTGCATACTCAAACAACAATTGAATGACAAATGGAACACCTTATAAACACAGGCCGGCTTAAAATACCACCCCCTACTAGAAGAAAACTTCCTAAAGATGACACGAAAGATTGTATATACCATCAAACTCTTGGACATATTATTGGTGAATGTCATACTTTAATAAGGATCCTTCAACAATTTGACGTCATAGAAATAGTCCCTTAAAGTGGGACCCTTTTGCTCCTTGCCATGTAATAGTTGAAGAACAATTATATTCTCACCATTACATGTTATACATTTATTGAAAATCATTTCAAGTCGCAAGGAGCTCCTTCCCATCACCTATCTTGGCTCATTCTTGTCTTACACTCAGTGCGGGCAAGAATCAGATAGCCTTGTCCTAGTAGTGCATTTGTCATTGTCTATTTGGCTAGTTGTCCTCCTTGAGTATACAATGAACATGATTGGGATACAAATGACCTACTTTAGGTTGACTCGCATGTGCCTTACTGGTCTTTTTCATTATTTATTTTATGTGATTGCATGTCCTTGATGTGATCCCCCATGGTGTTTTGTTTAATGTTATCCCTCTCTTTGTGTCATTCCTCTATTTGTACCTACATTCTTCTCTATGTCATAAATATTTTATCTTTATCTTTATCTTTTCATTTGTATTTTGTTTTCCTTTTTGGGATGACACAAGGTGTCGATACATTCATGTCTCTTCCATGTTGACCCAAAAGATTTTCCTTTGCTTTTCTTTATTTATTTTCTTTGTCTTGTGTTTTCCTTTTAGGGATGATGCAAGGCATCAATACATTCATGTATCTTCCATGTTGACCCAAAAGCTTTCCTTTGCTTTTATTTATTTATTTTCTTTGTCTTATGTTTTCCTTTTGGGGATGACACAAGGCGTCGAGACATTCATGTCTCTTCCATGTTGATCCAATAGCTTTTCCTTTTCTTTTCTTTATTTCTCTTCTTTGTCTTGTGTTTTCCTTTTGAGGGTGACACAAGGCGTCGAGACATTCATGTCTCTTCCATGTTGACCCAATAGGTTTTTCTTTTTTTTTTCTCTCTTTGTGTCATTCTTCCAGTTCTATGTGTATTTGGGGAATGATGATAGTTCTAGGTTGTCTAAAAACATTATACAGCAAGAAACATACTGACCCAAAATCCATAGATCCCTCTTGTGTTTGGTGTTTTCATTTTTGGGGAAGCCTTTCTCCTTTCTTTTCTCTTCTCTTTTGCATGACATAGCTATATTTGGAAACATATGACTTGGCATAGGATTTTCCAAGTTGGCTCACATGTCCTCTTTATTGATAGCATTTATCATTTTCTACTTTAAAGTAATTTCTCACAACATGATGTTTCACAATTTCTTTAAAGTGGGGGTATACATTGGCATTATTCTTTTGCATTTTTCATGTTTCATGGTGTAGTCTTCTTGCTTCATATGATGCATTTTTCACTTTGTGGTAACATTGGATGCCATTTCCTTCAAGAGCATGATCTCTCTTAGCATATCGTATTCCTCTTAGTGGCTTGATGCAAAATACTACATCCCCTAACTTGTGAATCTTCTATTCTTTGATTCGTCCTCTCTTGGAGACATTAGGTACAATGCTCCCTAAGTTAAAGATCTTACATGAACTAAGCAAGACTCCTTTGGAGCGTGTATTTTACTTGTATTACACTTTGCATGCCTATAGAGAGCCATCTTGTTTGTTCATGAGTTCCAAGCTTATCTGAAGGTTGCATACCTCATGAAGCTCAAAGTTCATTTTTTATGATCTCCAAATATTTGAAGTTTTCTTGCCTCATGAAGCTCGAAGTTCATTTTTGCATGGAATCTTATTAAAGTTATCAAGAGGTATAACTTTGGTATGATTTGATGGGAAGCCCAACCGAGGCATGACTTTCCCATAGCTACTCGTGCATCAGTGTGACAACATACCGACTGTGTGTGTATGTGTCTAACCTCTTACATATTCTCACCTAGTGGACAACCTAGAGTTTTGTTTCCCTAGAGTGAGCATGCATCCTTTAGAAAAATAGCCTAGACCTGATCCACATCGCGATAGAAAAATGGTCGAAGCTTGATCCACCCCATTTTTTTGTTTTGTTTTTCTTTTCTCCTCATCTTTGGTAGTGTATGCTTGTGCCTTTATGATGCTCTTTATATCATTTCCATATGTGTTCTTTTGTGCCTATGATGGTTTTCCATGGGATCTTGATCCTAGGGGCTTGATCACCCCTCTTAATCGTTGTCATCCTATCTTACCAACATTGGTACATTTGAACCCCTCTTGATGAGAGATTATATACTTTAGTGTGAGTTTGGAAACAGTTCATCCTCACTAAAAGGTAGGGCTAAATCTTAGTGTCGAGGAAAATTTCATGTGGGTGGCCATTTTTCACGCGGTTTCTAGACCCTCCTTATAAAGTCAAACTTAATATCACCCCTTGACTTGAGTGAGATTGTAGTAATGCTAACACACTCACACTAGGTCTTGAGCCCTTGTGAACTAAATAAACATAATTCTAACATATTTAGAGTGTTGTAAAGTGTTTTAACACAATTTTCTAGGGTTTTCATTAATAAGTGGGCTTCTTTATGCTTTAATTGGCCTTATTTTGCATCCACAAGCCTCATTTAATTCATATTTTTGAGGATAATATTGACACAAATCAACATCCAATCATAATTTAGGTGTTTTGAGGTTGTGTGGCCCAAGTTGGGTGGTTTGGGACTCATACGCCACCTTGGGAATATGACTCCCACCTAGGGTTTTGGGTCCCAATCCTAGTTTTACACCTTTCTAAGAATTTTTGAACTTGGTCCCATAAATTATGCCTAATGGGACTCATAAGGATAAAATACTGCTAAGAATTTGAATTAATTTTGATTTTGGGCCACACGGGACTCATACACCAGAAGTGGTGTATGAGTCCTGTGTGGCCCAAAATTAAAATTAATCAAATTCTTGGTGGTATTTTATCCCTCTAGATCTGATGTCGACTTGTAGTGTTGTAATTTTGATAAATTTTGCATAATTAAGTATAAATACAAGTTTCTTTCACTCATTCTACAACTAGCAAGTTGAATGAGCATCCTTATAGCAAGTTTGAGTTCACAAGAGCATTCAAGTGTTTTACAAGAGCATTCAAGAGCATTCAAGGGAAAATTATCAAGAATTTTAGAGCATTATTCAAGCATCAAGCATCATGTAAAAGTCTTCATGCATCATGTTTCTTTTTGAGCTAAAAATTGTAATGTAGGGTTTCATGATTCAAGCTAGCATTTCACTCAAGATCTATCACATTCAAGCAAGAGTCAAGGTTTACATCCACTAGATCCATCTCAATCATGTTTGCAGCCTCTTATTGCTAGGATTTGGTGAGTTTCATCAACATATTTTGTTCATTCATCATTCTCCAGTCCTACTTCATTTCATTTCAAGGTTTGATTACCAAAACGGGGTTTGACCAAGGAAAACCCCTATCCACTAGTTCAAAACAAAAATTTTCCCCCTCTTTAGTGTGTGATTTGCAAGTTTAGATTGAAGGAATATTGAGGAGAAAGTTGTTAACGTGCTCAAAGTTGTCAAAGTTATCACCTTGCATTGGAGATACTTGGAAGACTTCTACAGGTTGTAAATTAGGGTTTTGGATCTGAAAATCAATCATGAAGTGCAAAGTAGACATTAAAGAGAAGATTCAAACTTTGAAGCTTTAGAAAACCCTAATTGGACTAATACGCTAGTTCTAGCGTATGAGTCTCGGTTTAGGTCAATTTTTAGGTTTTTACATATTCAAATACCCATTTGCCAGATTCCAGTTTCTGCACAGAAACCCATATCTAGGACTGATTCACCCAGCCTAGTGTATGAGTCCCAGTCAGCATTAAATTCACTGTTTTCAATATTTTGAATCTTCATCCAGTCATCTTCAGATTTCCAAATGCACACATTACATCTTGCAGCTTGTCATTTCATTTTGCATGCATTTTTAGGTCATTTAGTGAAATATTGCATCATATTAGGTTTAAGCATTTCGATTTTCATTGCATTTGTCTTTCCAAGACCTAGCTTGGTGGTGAACCCCTCATTAGTTTACAATCAGTCCCTAGAATATCTCTATTACAAGATCTCTTTCTCCTTTGCACACTTGAGTTTGAGATCTCTAGGGTTTTTTCTTGAATGAGAATGTTTAAGTTTTGTTGTTCTATCTCCCAAGAATAGAATCCAAACAAAATTATTCCTTTCAGGGTGTATGAGTCCCATTAGGCTAAGAATGGGACACATTTTTCAAGAAATGCTTAGATTCATGTGAAACCAGATCGAGGCCCCAAAACTTAGGTGGGACCCATACACCCAAGGTGGCATATGAGTCCTAGATCACTAAATATGGGCCATAAAATCCAAAAACACCTAAATTATGATTGGATGCTAGTTTATGTCAGGATTAATCTTAGAAAGATGCATTAATTAAGGCTTGTGGATGCAAAATAAGGCATAAAGAAGCCCAATTAATAATAAAAACCCTAGATTAGTGTGAAAATGTAATACAACACTTTACAACACCCTAAATAAGGCACAACTAGGTTCATTTAGTTTACAAGGGTCAAAGACCTAATGTGAATGTGTTAAACACATTACACCACTAAGTCAAGATGACATTAAGCTCAATTTAACAAGGAGGGCCTAAACAAGCACAAAAATGTAGAGGGATACTTTTTTCGTTGCGACAAATTTAATCTAATTGAACTATGAACTAATGCTAGGAATGAAAAGTAAAACAATGTAATTTTATCCACAATTGAAATGAATCTAAATCAAGCTAAATCTACTAAAATGCATGAAACAAAAATTCAATAAACTGAAACATGTTAGAGTAAATGGTATTTACCACAACAGCAAACTAAAACACAAAGACAAGGTTTTTAATGTTGTAAAATGAAGTTTCAAATCTAAAATGGGGCTAAATCACCCAAGGCACGTATGAGTCCCAATCATGGTTTTTCAAGGCTTCAAACAACAAATAAAAGTCACCACAAAATACCTAGAAATTAGGAAAACATCCTATACTAGGACTAAATCATCCAGAGGGGCGTATGTGTCCTAGATTAGGGTTTTTTAACAAATTTTAAAAAATTCTTAGTGATTGTTATGTTTTTTGGTTTGTATGATTTCTATACTAAGTGTAATTACAGTTTTCAAATGAATTTTAATGATGCAAGATACAAAAAATGCAACCTATATGCACTTTCAATAATGCAAGATTTAGACACCATAGATGGAAATTAACTAATGCAAAACCTTTAATGCAAAGTTAATGTAGGATAGATCTAGGCCTATGATGCAGTCCAAATAAAAAATGAAATGTTCTAAAGGGTAGGTTCACCAAAATGAAACCTATGAAATAGGTTGCTCTAACTTTTGGGAGATAGAACTAGGGTTTAGGACCTATTTCACTTAGCTTCACTCAAGGAAACCCTAGAGATTTCAATCCAAGGATGGAATAAGGGAAAGAGATCTACTAAAGGATGTCCTAGGGTGTGATTAAAGACTAAAGAGGGGTTCACCACCAAGCTAGGGATTGGAAAGACTAGTGACATGCAAAACCTAATGATATGAAAAACTTAAGTGAATCACCTAGAAATGAGTCTAAATCAGAACAGTACACTAGAAAAGTATAGAGGTGCACTTGGAAATTTGAATGTGCTCGAAACAAGGTTTGAAATCCTGAAAATGATAACTTTAATTCACACTGGGACTCATGATGCCAAGCTGGGAAATTTAATCCCAAACTAGGGTTTCTGGGAAAAAATAAGAATCTGTCAATGACAAGTCTAAATCCTCTTAAATCTGGGAAAAGTGGTATACTAGGACTCATATGCCACAAGTGGCGTATTAGTCCCATTCTGCATTTTTAGGAAGTCAAGATTTGAATTTGTTCTCCTATCTTTGTTGTTCATTCCAAACCTAATTTATGTATCTAAACCTATAAAAAGACCTACAAAACATAGTGTTGTATTGATTTTTTTATGGGTGGTTTTCCTCGGTCAAACCCCTAGTTTGGTAGTTAAACCTTGATAGAAACAATGGATCTTGTAAGTAAATGTGAATTCAAGCCATAATCTTAAGTGCATCTAAGATTAGGAGATCTAAAATGTCATGAAACCATATTCTAATTTTCTAGAATAAGATGCATGAATGTAATGTAAAGAGGATGAATCACTTTGGGGAGATCTCTAATCACCCTAATGAGCCATGATAATGCATGTACTTTAGGTTGAAAATAGAATGATAATGGAGGATGGAGTCACTTAGGAAACATGTCATTAGGCTTGGATTGGTGGCTAGTTGTGCAAATATCCCCAGCCTATAATCCAACATGATTTTCTATAGACAACCATCATCAATCCTTGGCAATGCTAGATATTGAATGAAAGTGAGCTTGAAGACCTGCAAAACACTATAATGCTACTCCAAGGCTTCAACTTTGTTTTCTACTTGCTCTTGAATGCTCTTGTGAAAGTATGTTTGAGTGCTTATGAATGCTTAGAACTTGAATTGCTTTTCTAGATGAAAATAATGATTTGAAATCTAGTTTATATAGGCACTTTCATCTAATTTACCGTTTATTAGATCTCATGCCGACATCAACCAAAAATTTGAATTAAAAATCTTAATTTCCTGCTCAAACCCTAAAAACGGGCCACACGTAACTCATATACCACTTGTGGCATATGGGTCCCACCTAGGGGGACTCATACACCCAAGGTCGCGTATGAGTTCCACCCTAGCTTTTTAGGGTGAGTAAATGTTGGGTTGCTAGAAAATTGAATGCCTTTACTGATTTTGTCAAGATTTTAGTCAAAATAAGCCTTCAGATCTAAAATAAAGGGTCTTAGGGTCCTATTAATGATGATTTAAAGGGTTATGAATGCAAGGGTACCAAAATAGGTCCTAAGTAAGCATGTAATTTTACCATCTCCAAGAAGGGAGTACATCAGCTAAGATTTGTGGAAAATGCTCAATTAGTTTTGATGGAAAGCATAAAAAAGATGATGTTCTTTATGTCAAGGTCTCCATCATGATCTTCTAAGTGTAGAAAAATGTGTAGCAGAGGATATAATTTGGTGTTTCAGGATGATGGTTGTGAAATCAGAAAAGGAAGGCCAAGAACTTTGGTTACTATAGGGACAAGGACAAAAGGTAACTTTTATTAGTTCAAAGGTAGTGGTGCTAAGGACTTTATGTCTCAAATCAATGAAATTTGGCTATGGCTTAAAATAATGGCTCACATCAATTTTGATAGTAGCAAATATCAGCTCTACTAATGTTGTGAGAGATTTGTCTAGAATTACAAAGCCTATCAATGCTTGATCTACAAAGAATGTCAATTTGGAAAGAAAAAAAAGAAGAGGTTCAAGACTAAAGAATATTATACTACAGGTCCTTTGGAGTTGGTGCATACAGACCTATGTGGACCTACCAAAATAATAAGCTCTCAAGGTGACAAGCATTTTATGTTGTTGATTGATGATTATTCTAGAATAACTTGGGTGACATTTCTCAAAGAAAAATTAGAAGCTCTAGATAATTTTGAAGCATTTAAATCTATGATTGAGACTGAAATGGACCTAAAAAATAAGTGCTTAAGGTTTGACAGAAGTGGTGAGTTCACCTCCAATGAGTTTAACAATTTTTGTGAAGATCATGGAATAAAGAGACATTTGTCATCTCCTAGGACTCCTCAACAGAATGGAGTTGTGGAGTGAAAGAAAAAACAATTGAAGAAGCAACAAGGACTATGATGAAAGAAGAAAATATACCGGATGTCTATTGGAGAGAAGCTATTCATATTGCAGTAGACATATGTAATAGAGGTCAAGCAAGAGTGAACAATTCAAATAATCCCTATGAGTAATGGTAAGGTAAACCTCCTATTATGAAATATTTTAGAGTGTTTGGAAGTAAATGTTGTAAGAAATGTGAAAAACACGAGCCACGAGATCAAACAATGAACAAGACACCTTCCACACAAGAGATCTAAAAATAGTAATATGCAATATTCCTCAACAAGAAAAAGCTACAAAATGGACCTCAAGAATCTTCAAGGAAAACAAGAGTCCTCAAAGGTTTCCAAGGTATTCAAAAGGCATGATAATACAATGAGGATTGAGTGCTATATAGGAGCAACCCTAAATGGTAAAGGGATTAGATCATGACAAGTGTCAACATCTCATGCAATTATACATAATGATCTAATAATAGCTCTCTAGTTTACATAGTAAATCACTCCTAAGTTTAGCTTAAGTGCATGAGAATAAATTAGACTAATAATTAATTAAATATTAATTAATTATTAGCTAATACATGATTACTCTAACACCCCCTTAAGATGAACATAGGGAGTAGCTAAAAACCCTAAAAATAAAATGCAAGGTGGGTCCTAACAAACAAGGCATGGTGAGGTACCCATCTACAAACAAAAGATCTCTCACAACTAGAGGGTGAGTGTAGGATCATGGGGGTCCAAAAAGTGGCGATATGACCAAAAATAGCTGATGACATTTTTAATCCAAACTTTATGAAATGAAAAGGGTTTATTGAGAAAATTGGTAGCTTTCCAAAAATATAAGATATGTCTTATTTGGAATTAAATAAGTAATTATTATTGATTTTATACATACATTTTGATGAAAGTGTTGATTGATAGGCTAATAAAAAAAATCTATAATTCTTAAACAATTTCACATTTTTTGAACCCGAAAGATGTAGCACATTCTATGCTTCACATACTATAAGATTAAAAAAAATGAATTTCATAAATTTTAGACCAAGTCATGGTGGTCAAACAAACAATTTTTAATATTTTTTAAAAATGTTAATAAAAAATTCATAACTAATAAAATTTACCTGCAAAAAAACTACAAAAAAAATGTGGCACATCCGAGCATGTATCCTCTACTTATATTGAAATTTTCAAATAAATATATTACTTTTTTCTTGCACTTAGGTTGGTAATACATACACCTTTTTTTTATTTTTTCTTGAAAATTTAGTACTACTACATTGAAATTTCAAATTTTCACCAAATAGATACACTTTTTTCCAAAAAAGGAATAGTATCTTAGAAATTAAATTCAATTTTATACAGATTTTGTCCTTACATATTTTTCAAATTATGTTAATAACTTATTAAAAAAATTATGTCAAGTTGACTAAGTGTATTTTTCTAAATTTTCATTGCCACTTAAGGGCCTAGTTTGGAACCTCATGATTCTACACTAACCCTGGAGAAAAGGAGAAAACCACATGGGAAAAACTCCTCTCCAAAAGAGAGAAAGACAAATGAAGGATAAAAAAAGCCTCCAAATCAAGGTGAAGGACTGAGAAGCCCTCAACCAACACAATGTCCCAAAAAAGGGGAACATGTAGAACATCATAGAGCACAAAGAAGTTGTAGATTGTTGTCATATGATGACTGAAATAGTGCTGAAATGAAGAACCTCCAAAAATAAGAATGCAAGAGTTTCCATATGGTAAATGATCCATCTCCATGAAATGCATGGTAACCAGTCATTGATGTTCACTGCATCTAAAAGTACATAGGAACAAGAACTAGATACATAGATGACTCCAAACCATAAAACCAAGGAAGCATTAGCACCAATAGTAGAAACCCCCCCATAATGTTGAAAAGGGAGAGCCAAGATAGGTACTAAACACAAAAGAAACAGGGTGTCCACCTTTTGGGAGATGGAACTGGGACCTATTTCGCACTTTGGTTCATTAGGAAACCAAGATCCCCCAACCAAGTGACTTGATTGAGGAATGGGCTAGGGGTTTCCTAGGGTAATTGGATGGGGGTTCACCATTTAAATGAAGTTTCAAAGGAGAAATGCAAACACTCATGCACAAAACCCTAGAAACTTAAAAAATTAAATCAAATTGACAAACAAAATGAAACAAAAAAGTACCTAGAGGAGTGGAGAGGCCAAAACAAGGTCTGTAAACCCTAGAAATTGTTGTATCGGATTGCATTGGGATTGATACGTCAAGTTGGGTGATTTAATCCCGCTCTAGGGTTTTCAGGGAAGGATCTGGGATTCTCTAAGAGTTTATTAGGATCTATTGAAGGGTGATTGGAAACTGTAATGGGACTAATACGCCAGGTTTGATGATTTAGTCCCACTCTAGGTGTTTGTAAGGATCTTTCTAAATCTTTCGAACCTAGATATGACACTATCAAATGTTGTCGAAAGGCTATATGAAGGAATAAATCACCAAGTTAGGAGAATGAGTCTCATTCACCTAAATCTATAAAATACACATCACAAGAGAGAAAAAAAATTTTTTGCTGGTGGATGGGGGTCTTCCTTAGTCAAACCCCATTTGAGTAATTAAACTTTGAAATGAATTGAAATAACATGAAGGAATGAGGAATGAATAAATGAATGTAACAACTCACCAAACCTTTTTGATTCCTTGGAGTGTAGATCTATAACTTGTATGAATTGGCTTCAATGGGGTTGATCCCACAAAGTTGGTTTACAATTTCTGGGAGATTCTTATTTTTGCTGAAATCACATATTTTTAGAAAATATAATAATTTAAGCCTTAAAAAGTTCCATTTAAAGCATTCCAATTGAAGAGGGTTTGATCAAACTACCTTAGATCAAACCCCCTTGGATAGAACCCCTCTAGTTTTAAACCATACCTATAACAGAGTCTCCTTTACACAGGTATCAAAATGCTAATAAAAAAGCACATTTGATTTACCTTTTTGGAGATCAAATGAATTCATTTTTAAAAAATTATTTTTTGTAAGTATGTAGTCCTTATTATAAGCTTCCCAAAAAGTATAATTTTAAATAAATTTAATTTTACTATTATATTTATTTTTTTATTTCTTGTGAATGTAGGTTTTTCATCGAAAATCAAGCTCTATGTTCTGCACATGTGGAAAAATAGAAGATTATCCAAAAAAAATTGAAAAATATGAGTGCACCAGATATTGAAGTCCTTGATCCAACAAAAAAAAAAATTTCGATACATACAAAAAAATTTGTGTTATACAGTTCGCCAATGTCTGAATTGTAATTGTTTTGACTTCAAAACTTGATTAAGAAAAAAGTGTTCAATAAAACACTATGAAAACAATTGGAATCACTAGATATCATAGTTACAAATCTAAATTTGAAAAAAATATAATTTTATCCTTCATGGCAAAAAAATTATGTGTTATACGGTGAGCGTCACTCCTTAAAAATGGTGTTTACTAAAAAAAACTAGTTTTCGAAGGAGATGGAAAAAGATGTGCAATCTAATTCCAAAATTTTTAAAAAATATATATTTAGAATCTATAGATAAAATGTCACAAATTACTAGTTTTCATCATCTTCAAATTCCTCATGGTTTAGCTGCTATAGGTGCCCGAAAGTGAAGATTTAGTTAGAAAAAATCAATTTAGTGTCGAGTTTGGCCAAAAATTGTAAACTAGTATAAAATCTACACCGATGGATGTAGATCTTGATCATGAAACTTGATATGGCCTTGAATGTTGAACTTGGATCAATAATGCTACAGATCAACATGTTAGCTCACAATTATACATGATGCATGAAGAACTTGACATGGTGCTTGAATCTTGAATTGATGCTCCAAAATGCTTGATAATGAACTCTTGAATGCTCTCTTGATCATAAGCCTTGCTCTTGCAATTGAACACTTGAAAGTTGTAGGTCTTGGAATAATGATTTTAGCTCTTAAGTGCTTGCTCTTAGATCTCCTTGTTAGGTTAAATAATGAATTGAAACCTTATTTATATAGGCATTCCATCTAATTTACCATTTATTAGATCCCAAATGCCGACATTCACAAAATTTGAATTGAAAACCTTGATTTTTTACTCAAAACCCTAAAAAGGATTGAAATAGGACTCATACGCCCAAGGTGGCATGGGTCCCACCTAGGGGGATCCATATTCCCAAGGTGGCATATTGGTCCCACCCTAGATTTTTGGGGTGAGATAGTGTCGGGGGGTTAGAATATTAGGTGCATTTAAATTAAATTTGTAAGGATTTTAGTTGAAATAAGCCTTGTGATACTAATAAAGTGTATTAAGGGCCTATTAGTGATGATTTGAAGGTCATGAATGCAAGAGGGCCCAAAAATTAGTGTGAAGATGTAAATAAATGCATTTTACAACACTAAATTAAGGCAAAATTAGGTCCATTTAGTTTAAAACGGCCCTAAACTTAATGTGAATGTGTAAAAGACATTACAACACCAAATCAAGGCAACATTAGGCTTATTTTAATATTAATTATTCCCAAATTAAGTAAGAAAAAGGGATACTTTTTTTGTTACTACATTTAGCTCCCACTTTAGTGAGAGGAGAAACTTGCTTCAAACTCGCACTAAAGTAGACATTCAAGAGGGGTCCAAGTGTACCAATGTGGATGGTATAGAATGACAAAGATAAAGGGGGTGATCAAGCCCCCAAGATCCAAGATCCTGCATCAAACCAACATAAGCACAAAGAGACACACACAAGGTGTATGATATGTAGTAGTAAAACAAGATACACAAACTACAATGTCAAAGACTAGAATAAAAGTTAAAAAAGGGTGGATCAAGCCTTGAATATTTGTCCAACTCAATGTGGATCAAGCCTTAGATGTTTTTCCAAAAAAAATTTACAAGCGCAACATGATGTCCACTATGTGCAAACAAAATGCACGCTTGAATAAGAGCTATTGGAATCTAGTATCCATTAGGTGAGCCCCCAAAAAGTGAGACACATACACTGTAACTGGTATGCACCCACACAAACAAGCAAGCTTGGCTATAGGAAAGTCATGCCTATGGTTGGCTTCCCATATGTACTAACCATACCAAAGCTATACCTCCGGATAACTTCAATAAGGTGTCATGCAAGTAAAGATTTGTTCAAAGGGACTTTGCTTAGTTCATGTAAGGTCTCTTCTTAGGGAACATCATGCCTAATATCTCCAAGAGAGGACAAATCAAAGAAATATCACGTTCTCAAAGGAAATCAAACCCAATGGCACCACCAATAAAAGGACATATTGTAAGAATAAAGAAAATCACACAATGAAACATGAGAAATGTCAAAAGATAATTTCAATGTATTCCCCCACTTTAAAGCGATTGCTAACACCATTGTTGAGAGCAATATGCTTTAAAGTAGCCAATGAAGAAGACATGAGAGATTATTCAGAAATCCCTATGCCAAGTCATATGTTTCTGAATTAAACTACATCATGCATAAAGGGTTGTTAGGCCATAAATGTGATGCTTAGAAACATAGGAAGAAAGTATGTCACATTCGAGCCAACTTAAGGCATGTTGTCCAAATCCCAAACTTACTCCTATATATCCATGGAAGGTGGTCAACTAGCCCAAAAAGACAATGACAAGTGTCATACGAGGACAAGGCTATTTAAACACTTGCCCCCACTTAGCACAAGACAAGGATGAGACGAGATGATTGATGAAAAACATAATAGAATGAAAATAAATGTCAATTAGAAGAAATCAGTGCTTCAACACAAGGAAGATCACCACATTCCTTAAGATTTTGAATTTTATCACTTAAAGACTTACATTCATTAGTAGAATGACCATGAACTCTATGATATGCACAAAATGAACTCTTGTTGTACCATTTCTTTCGTGTTCTTGGAGGGAGGGATATCAAGTGATCTTGGAGGAGTCTCAACAAGCTACTCACTTGATCAAAAGTAAAAGATGGTCCTTTATTTTGTGAAAAAGATATCTCTTGCTTGGTACAAGGTTTCATACTTACACAAGATTCTTTAGACTGTGAGATTTTGTGCTCTCCTTTACAAGAGGGTGTAAAATCTAACAAATTTGAATCATTAGTGTTTTGTGTGATGAAATTTATATTAAGAGAGGATTTCTTTGATTCTTTTGTTTCTATCAAAGGACAATAACCAAGACCACTAGTGGTTTCTTGTGTGTTAGGCTATATGGGGACACATATACCTTGTTCTCTAGCACCACATCCTTTTATGCTATAACCAAGTTGTGTCAAAAGTTCATAACCTCTTCCATAAATATTTTTCATTTCTTCTAGATTCGGTGGTTGCTCATAATCAACTTCATCAAAGTTTGTTATGTAATTTTTTTCTCTTTCTAAAGTGGTTGAGGTGGATGCTTTCAAAGGTTTGTCTAAATTTTTTGTTGACATTATCATTGGTTCTTTTTGCTTTTTCGACTCTTTTGTTATGTTCTTGTATTTTCCCATGAATGTAGGTGTGAAGTCTAAGGAACCCCAATCATCTTCCAATAACTTTGTAACTTCTTCCATATGCTTTTCTTTGTCTTTCTCTTGCACGAGTTCCACTTGTGTAGTTGGTGTCAGTGCTCTCAATGAATTTTCCTCGCCTTTCTCAATGTTCAAACAACTATTTGGTTCAGGGTCGGATTTGATTGTATGCACTTTGTTGTTATAAATATACTTCATTATATGATAAAGAGTTGAAGACACCACATGCATCTCATGAATCCATGGTCTTCCTAAAAGTAGATTGTATGAAATATCATGAGGCATAACATGGATAGGAGTTTGCAATGTAGCATTTACAACTGTAATAGGCAAAGTGATCATACCAAGCGGTTGTTTTCCTACATTTTCAAATCCTTGAATCCATAAGGAATCAAGTTCAATTCTTGATTTATCCATGCCAAGCTTGTCCAAAAGGGTTACACTACATACATTAAGGGTTGAGCCATTTTCAACAAGGGTTTTTTTTATCCCTGTCCTATTGAAAATAGCTATTATCATGAAAGCTTCATTTTTTTATTGCACTTGTAGCAGAGGTAGCTCATCTTGATGGAAAGTAATGTCTAAGTTTTCTAGAGTTATAGCTTGAATTTGGGTTGCCACATCATTTGATTACACATTAGGGCCCGGGTAGGAACTTGTTATAAGGCACTTTGAATCATGTTATGATAATGAGGGGTGGCTTGAATAAGGTCCCATAATGATATCATAGTAGGAGTTTTCTTAAGTTGTTCAACAAGATCATACTCCTTTCCATTTCATAAAGGAAAATGAGGAGCACTAGGCAAGATAAAATGAGGTAATTATGAGAGGGATGTTGGGGTTGTTTGTCTTGGTTGTAGATTATTTCTAGTGTTATATGTATGAGAAACGGTATTGTAACTTGACTACTATGACATATTATTCTTAGGTGGTTCAAGGATGAGGATGGGTTTTTTTTGAGTTTTTGGTTGGTTTGAGTGTGGTTAAAAGATTAGTTTAGCCTCAGGAGGTGCAATAATTAAAGGATCTCTAGGATGTCTAAGAATTAGAGGACTCGAGGGAGTTCTAATGTTCATAACCTCACAAAAATTATCCTTATTTTCATGATCTTTTAGTGAAGGGGAGTCTAATGTCACTTCATCATCTTCATATAAGGAAGTCACATCACTATTGTTTGAAAGATGTGTTGAATTGTTCTCATTTTGTTTCACAGTGATATCTTTCCTAGTGGGAGAGAAACAAGCTTTATTTTCATCACATTCCATGGTTAGGTTTGGTAAAGTATCTTCATCACAAATAAGGGAGGCATCAAGGGAGGAACAAATATGAGTTTCAAGCTTACCAATGATTGGATCCTTTTGTTCAAATAGATCTTTCAAAATGTTAGGGACATTAGGAAAGAGAGAAATAATGCTATAATTGTCAATCATTGGACCTCTTAACCCCAACATAGCCTCTTCAAAAATGTAATTTTCATGATCGTTCATGATTGTATCCTCTTTCACGATATTGCATATGACAGAAGGAGTACAAGTGGAGGTTCTTTCTTTCTTAGAAGCAAGTTGGTTTCTTGGTTGAGTAAGAGGCGGGATTTAGTGTTGTTATCTACTACAAAGACATATTATATTGTAGCAACATCATGTTGTACATAGGTGTTATGGATGAAGCAAACATTGAAGGATATCAGAGTATCATATAATGAACCTATTTCTATCTTGTGTGATAATAGAAGTGTTATCAATATTTCAAAGAACCCGGTAATGCATTCAAGAACAAAAAATATCTCTATCCGATATCATTTTCTAAGAGAAAAAGTTATAGAGAATGACCTGTGAAGTTGGAGTATGTGCCTACAAAAGATCAAGTCACATATATTTTTACAAAGGCTCTTCCAAAAAATACTTTTGAGTATCTTTGATAGAAGTTATGGGTTATTTCCACTCCTTTCTTGAGATGCATAAGTCAGTGCATCTTCCTAGGAAGCATTTCAAGGTATATTCTTGGTCCTAGACTAATGATGAAGGATACCTCTTAGGTGGATTAGGTAGTACTGTTGTTGGTTGGTATAGACAAGGGGAGCATATCTTGTTCCCCTAAGGGGGAGAGATCTAAAAAGTAAGAGTTATGTAAAGAGAGTGTAGAAAAGAGTAAGAAGAAGAGAGTAGTGAAGAATGGGAAGTGCAGTGTGTGCAAAAGAGTAGTGGAGAGAGAGAAATTGCTTGTTGGTTTTTCTTAGAGTGAAGTGTACAGATGTTCTCAAAGGGAAAGATGTTTCCCTTTTCCATTGATGTCAAAGGGGGTGAGAGTGAACTATCTAAAAAACATGAATAGAGTGAAGTGTACCCTAGTAAAGGGGAGTGATGCTTGATGTCAAAGTTTCTTTTGTTGAAGTTTCTTTTGTTTTTGATAGTTTTTCAGAACTAGTGTTACCATCAATGATAAAGGGGGAGATTGTTGCAAGTATGCTTTTGGTGTTGCCATTGATGTCAACAGTTGGTCATTGATGTCAACAACATGAAGACTGTTGGAGTTGTTGAAGAAGTGTTACACTATGTTGTCATCTATAGTATGGTTTGATGATAACCTCTAATGTAGTCATGTCATGGTCATGTTTGTGAGTAGGTGTTGCAGATATTGTGTAGTTGTGATAATGAAATGTTTATGGTGTTGTTGATGCAGCCAGTTCACTTGGTTTCCAAGTGCTTTTGAGAAAATTTGAATAAAAGAGCGTGTAGTGTGATAGAGGTGTGTTTTGTGTTGTGTTCCACATTTATTCATAGAGTTTCAGGTTCTGGATCATGTGGCAGTAGAAGATGTGTTTAATAGTGTGTTTGTCTATGAAGAAGGTTGTTTGGGAGAAACAAAATTGATTTGCATTACTCCAAATTGTTATTGAACATGTCTTATGGATTTGGGAACATGCTTATATTTTTTGTATTTATCTTCCCTTAGAGTTTGTGGTGTTGAGTTGATCTACAAGTTCAATTCTTATATTGGAGTTCAATGGTAGTGCATCATGATGCATAGGATGAAAGTAATCTTTGTTTCAAGTGATTGTGGTAGTGTTGCAATGCAGTATGTTGATGTTGGAATATTCTTGTATGTTGTGTGGTCCACATGTTGTTTTTAGACCTAGAGAGGCATGTATGTTGTCACTTGTTAGTGTTAGTGCAAGTTTGGCCAGCCTAGTGTGATAAAGATAATTGTGGAGGCTTTTTGTTGTTTGCAAAAGTGTGGTGAAGTGTGTCAATGTAGATTTGGGTCCTAGTTAACCATTCGTGTGGTTTTCCTTCACTTCTTTCCACCATAGAGGTGTTTGGTGCCAACCTATTTTGGTGTTGCACATTTGAGGTGCATACATTTCATTAAGGTTGACCTAATTAAGTTTGTTTAGGTCACATATGGTATAAATCTAAGGTGTATTTTGTGTTGAGTAGTGTGGAAAGTGTGTGAGATGCGAACTTAATCAAGTGTGGTGATCTAAGTGATACCTTAAATACCTATGACTCCAGATGCAGTGAGTAGAAGGTGTCTACATTTTCAGTGTGCTTGAAATTGTTGGAGGTAGTGATCCAAAGGTTACAGATGTCATAGAGTTGCAGTTGTGGATTCTTCCTATTGCTCTAAGATAGTAAATCTCTTTGTAACAGTGTCTTCTATTCTTCTTTCTTCTATGCAATAAGCCACTCGACAGTGATCCTTTCTTCTTTTCTGGGTAGTGAGCCCTTGTCAGTGAGCCTAATTGTATTTTACCTATTGTTCTTCATATATATGTGAGCTAATCCTCACTATGGTTTTTCCCTGCTTAGGGTTTTCCATGTAAATATGGTGTTCTCTCATGCATATAGTTTTGTATGCATTATTATTTCACATGTTTACATTCTACTAATGCTTAATGAAGGTTTAAAGTTTGATAAGGGTTTGAAAGTTCATAAGGGACTAGATGTTTTAATGTACAATTGATTCACCCCCCCTCTCAATTGTTTTGTGCATCTAAAATGGTTGAGTTAAAGGCTGGAAATAAAACTAATTAAGATTTCAAACATATCAAATTTCAAAATTCATTAAAATCAAAAAATAACTATCTATGATTTCATATCTACATAATCTTCTCAGCGTTGTGTGGAAGTCTTCCTCCTCTTGTGGCATGATGAAGAGGACTTTGCGAGCTCTTTTAGCTTCTAGTAGGCCTTCCTCTTCTTCATGGAGCATGAGAGGATGATTCATCCCTCTACTTGTTGCTCAGAGGTCTTGGTGCAGGAGCACCCATAGGTTACCATAGGTTGTTTAGAATGTCTGCCTAGGACAATTTTGTCTAGGACAACTAAGCAATCAAATTTAGTTAATCTGTATGTGAGCCTTAGTGGAAATTTTGTTTGGTTTTGATCAGATGAGGGTCATGTTGACCATAGAATAGGTGTCCAAAGGTTCTAGCTCACAATGAGGTTTTGGATTGTTGGAAATTCTTGCAAAATATTTGAAAATGTTGCTCAATTGGAGCTACAAGCGGCCAAGGAGAGCCCAAGGGAGAGGATAACTGATTTGGTGACCTATTTATGGGATTCCTCAACATTGGAGTGGGGTTGGAAGCATTTTTGAACTGGTTCAAAATTTTTGAATTCAAGAAAGGCAATTTTGGTTGTGTGATAATTTTTTGGTTTTTTTGCATTGTAGTGTTGTTATAATGGATTGATCATGGCACTGTAATTTGTGTGGGATATAGTATAGTTGTTCTTCAAGCTTTGTGTGGCTTTAGTTAGTTTCCTTATTCAATTTCAAGCATTGTTTGTAAATAGTTTTGATTTCATATTATTTCTAGTCTGAACCAGGTAGTTTGTAAGTATGAAGTATTAGTTCACTTTCCCACTGTACAAATTGTATGGCCCTTTGGGAACAATGACTAGACTCCATGGATGTACATATAGTAGAGTTTAGGGCCTCTAAAATCATAGGAGTTGTTGTGGAAGTCTTACCCTAGGCGAGCCAGGGAAGTGCCCGGCTAGGAAGACTTTAGTGCAGAGCACTTAATTTGCAAAGGTGTCAATTTCCTAAAAAATTACCTTTTGGAGAAGGTATCTATATGAGTCTTTACAAGACCTGGTAAGTAGGAAGAAACTCCATCTATCTATCTAGTGAGGGAAGAACTTAGCAGATTGCAGAGAAGTCAGGAAAGGCTTAAAAACCCTAGTTTTGCTCATTTTCAAGCTAGGGATTTGTACGGCCAGTTGTGACCCAAGACCCCAAAAATATTTGAGAGGTGGGCATATGAACTAGGAATCCTAGGAAAATTTTGGGGTGTTCTTTGGAAAGATTTGGGAAAAACCTTGATTTCTCGGAGAAGGAGACCTAATAGGGCTAGTAGCCTTCTAGGCCTAATAGAAGGGCTTGGTGGAAGTGACCTGTAGATGGAGTTAGGTGGACCCCTAACACACTTGGTAGGATGTATTGAAGAATTTACAAGCACCTCCACACCCCTGTAAATTGAACTCAAGTAATTTGGAGGGTTAGTAGCCTTTAGGGTGGATTAAGGGCTAAGACAAGTGTTTCAAGATTGCACCAAGTCTTGACTTGGTAGGAGGATCTAAGTTGATAGTTGGGTTGGCAAGGGGAAACCAGGGGACCCTAAGAAGGAAGAGGTCCTATAGGTTGCAAGTGGTGGAGTGAGTCACCCGAGAGGTCTTCCATACAAGACCCATAGCATGAATCAATGATTGATTCATCCAACCTCCCTATCAGATTGGTATCAGAGCAACAAATGATTTGGGATTGATTATTGTATGTCAAAGATTGAGTCTAGTGGTTCTACAATCATGGTGAAAAATATAGAATTGGCCAAGAAGGTCGAAGAGTAGGAGGAAGACAATAGGCTATTGAGAGAAAGAATAGCCCAACTTGAGCAAGCAATGAATAATGTGCAGACTAAGACTGATGAGGTTAGTGATAAGTTGGAAGGAAGAGTACGCAAAAGTGAAGAGGTTGCAGAGGAGGACAAGATCCCTGAACCTGACCCTGTTTTGCAAGAAGAGCCTTTCTTGAAGGCATTGAAGGCTTTGAGTGGAAAAGCATTTGAAGGAATACCACTGTTTAGTGGGAAATTGGAAGTTAATCTAGTCATGGATTGGATAGAGGGAATGGAAAACCATTTTGAGTGTGATGGATTCACTGAAGCACAGAAGGTAAAGGTGGCCAAATAGAGACTGAGAGGTTTTGCCTTGACATGGTGGAAGTTCATACAGACAGAGAAAAGGAAGGCAAGAAACCTATTTCCACTTGGAAGGGAATGGTTGCCAAAGTGAGAGAAGCATACATGCCAGATGATTATGAAATTTGGTTGCATAAGAAAAGACAAAGCTTGAGACAAAGAGACCAAGATGTAAATTCCTATACAGAGGAGTTTCAAAAACTTTGCATGAGGTCTAATGTATACGAGGATGAAAGTATTAAGGTGGCTAGATACCTTAACGGTTTGAAGTGAAACATTCAAGAGGAGATGACTCTTCTAAGTCCCAAAACAGTGTACCAATGTTATCAATTAGCTATAAAGATTGAAGAGAGAAGTAAGAGGAAACAAGATCAGGCTTCCAAGAGCAGAGGAAAAGGCAAAGATCAAAGAGGACATAGAGGTGGATACCAAAGTAGAGTGACTGAACAAAGAAATCAGGGAGAGTCTAAACTCACAGAGCATGGAAGTGAAACAACTTCTAGAGGAGGTTATGGAAGAGGTAGAGGATCTCAAGGAGGTTCTAACAGAGGAAGAGGTACAAGCAGAAGTAACTCTTACTTTTCTAGCATGAAGTGTTACAACTGTGGTCAAGTAGGACATCGAGCTTATAGGTGCCCAGAGAAAACATCTTCTTCAAATACAGAAAAGAGAGTAGCATATGGTCAAGAAGACACTATGAGTGTCAAGTCACCAGAGGTTAGTCATATTGAGTCATAAATGGGGGAGAACTTGATGTTTAGTAGGGTTCTAATCAGACAACCAGTCAAAGAAGAGCCAAAGAAAAGGAGAGCTTTATTCAAGGTGAGATACAAAATACTTGGGAAGGTGTGCAAAGTCATAGTGGATTCAGGGTCTACTAATAACATTATCTCAGAGGAAGCAGTGAGGAAGTTAAAGTTGGAGAAGGTACCCCACACTAATCCTTACAAGGTGACATGGCTGAATAAAGGGAAGAGTGTTCTTGTGAATGAGAAGACAACAGTGGAATTCTCCATTGGAGAGTACAAAGAAAAACTAGTTTGTGAAGTGTTGCATATGGATGCATGCCATCTTCTATTGGGAAGGCCATGGCAATATGACAGAGGAGCTATCTATGATGGAAAGGAGAACACCATCTCATTCAAGAAGGATGGTAAAACATTCAAGTTATAGTCACTATTGGATGAAGAAGAAGGATAGTCAAAGACCCCTAGTGTCTTGCTAAGCAGTGGCAAGGAGTTTATCAACACTCTTTAGCAAGGAGGTGAAGGATATGTTGTTATGGTGCAACCCAAGGATGAAGACAAGGCCAGGATGACAATTATCCCAGAGGAAGTCCAGAAGTTGCTTGAGAAGTACAAGGACATAGTCAGTGATGGAACACCAACAACCTTACCTCCAAAGAGAGCTATCAGTCATCAGATTGACTTCATACCAATGGCTTCATTTCCAAACAAAGTAACTTATAAGCTCACACCAGAACAAAACTTGGAAGTGGTTAGGCAAGTGCAGGAGTTATTAGACCAAGGGCTAATTAGGAAGAGCATCAATCCATGTACAGTACCAGTGGTCTTAGCAACCAAGAAAGGTGGTAAGTGGAGACTTTGCACTGACTCTAGAGCTATCAATAGGATTACAATCAGATATAGGTTTCCTATTCCTAGGATAGAGGATTTGATGGATTGTCTTGGAGGGGCATAGTACTTCACTAAGTTGGATCTCAAAAGTGGTTACCACCAGATTAGAATCAAAGATGGGGATAAATGGAAGACAACTTTTAAGACAACTGATGGGTTGTATGAGTGGAGAGTGATGCCATTTGGCCTCTCAAACGCCCCTAGCACATTCATGAGGCTTATGACTGAAGTGCTTAAGGATTTCACAGGTATATTTGTGGTGGTGTATCTAGATGATATACTCATCTTTAGTAAGACAACAGAGGAACATTGGAAGCATGTGGAGATGGTTCTTAAACAGATATAGGAGGAGAGGTTAGCCCTCAACCTAGAAAAGTGTGAGTTCTTCAAATAAGAGCTTGTGTATTTGGGGTTTGTAGTATCCCAAGGATCATTGAAGATGGGCCCAAGAAAGGTGGAAGCTATCCTAAATTGGCCTACACCAACCACCGGGACAGAGGTAAGGAGTTTTCATGGGTTAGCTCAGTTTTATAGGAAGTTTATAAGGAACTTTAGGGGAATTTGTGCACCAGTGCTTGATACTATCACGGGTGGCCTAAAGACTAAGTTTAAGTGGACTCTTGAAGTAGAGAAGGGTTTTGAGAAGTTGAAATAGGAAGTGGCAACTCAACCCATACTTTTACTACCTAGTTTTGATAAGCTATTCATAGTGGAATGTGATGCCAGTGGAATTGCAATAGGAGGAGTACTAAGCCAAGAAGGCAAACCTAGAGCTTTCTTTAGTGAAAAGCTCAACGAAGCTAAAAAGAAGTATTCTACTTATGAATTAGAACTATATGCTCTAGTGTAGTCTCTTAGAAAGTGGAGACATTATCTCCTACCTAAGGAGTTTGTAGTGTTTACTGATAACCAAGCACTTAGCTACATCAACACACAAGAAAAGTTGAGTAGTAGACACTTGAAATGGATGGAGTGCCTCCAAGCCTTCACCTTTACTATCAAACACAAGAAGGGACAGTTGAACAAGGTGGTAGATGCACTAAGTAGGAGGTTGCTGACAGTGCAAGAGATTCAATTCAAAAGCATTGGGATAGAGAGTTTCAAGGATCTCTATGGAGAGGATGAAGACTTCTCTAAAGCATATAAGGTATGTTCTGATTTTGAGAATCACTTTCATAGTCAATTCTCAGAGTATACATGCAGAGTGGAATTTTGTTCAAGGGGAATCAGTTGTGTGTTCCAAAAGGTTCAATGAGAGAGAATCTCATCTAGGAGAAGCACAATGGTAGTCTCAGTGGTCATTTTGGTATCAACAAGACATTGGAGTTAGTGAAGAGGTTTTATTATTGGCCCAAGTTGCCAAGGGATGTCAGAAGGTATGTGGAGCAGTGTGTAGTTTGTATGAAAGCCAAGGGGGAAGCTAGCAATGTAGGTTTGTATCAACCTCTACCTATTCCCAACAGGCCATGGGAATGCATTAGCAAGGACTTTGTGGTAGGACTCCCTAAAACTAAGACAGGGTTTGATAGTGTCTATGTGGTGGTAGATAGGTTCAGTAAAATGAGTCACTTTATTCCCTACAAGACCACCCATGATGCTAGCTATATTGCTCATCTTTTCTTCAAAGAGATTGTGAGGATCCATGGATTTCCATTGAGCATTGTATCAGATAGAGATGTGAATTTTATGAGTCATTTTTGGAAAACTCTATGGAGCAGATTGGGTACTAACTTGTCTTTTGGATCAGCTTACCATCCTTAGACAGATGGAAAAACTGAAGTGATAAATAGAGTGTTAGGTAATCTGCTAAGATGCCTCACCAAGGAGTATAGACATACATGGGACTTGGTAATATCACAAGCTAAATATGCCTACAATGACAATGTGAATAGGACCATAGGTAGGAGTCCTTTTGAGATAGTATATGGTATGCACCCAAGAGGTGTGTGTGAGCTTAGAGATCTAGGAGCTATGGAACATAGGAGTGGCCATGCAGAGGATTTCACTCAGACCATGAAGGAGATTCAGGAGCAAGTGAAGAGGACAATCTCAGAGGCTACTCACAAGTTGAAAGCTAAGGTGGATATGTCTAGAAAAGATCTCCAATTTGCAGTAGGTGACTATGTCATGGTCCATGTCAACAAATATAGATTGCAGAAAGGAGTACCAACTAAGTTGCAGATGAAGAGAGTGGGACCATGTAAGGTGTTAGCCAAGTATGGAAAGAATGCTTACAAGGTGGAACTACCTACAGACTTAGGTATTTCACCAGTGTTTAATGTGGCTGACTTGATCAAGTATAAAGGATCAGTAATTGATATGAATCTGGCTAGTATAGATGTCCTGGAGGATGTGAGTACTGTAGTCATACCACCTAAAGACAAGCCGCAAGCAGAAAGGATCTTGGAATCCAGAGTGAAGAAGTCTACTCGACACAAGGTGTACATGGAACATCTCATATAGTGGAAAGACAAACCAGAGTCTGAGGCTACATGGGTGGAAGAAGCTCATTTCAAGAAGTATGGCATTGATCTGTCTCTGATCTCTCCCCACATTCCTTAGTGTTTTGGCTGAGGGGGAGAATGGTGCAGGAGCACCCATAGGTTACCATAGGTTGTTTAGAATGTCTGCCTAGGATAGTTTTGTCTAGGACAACTAAGCAATCAAATTTAGTTCATCTGTATGTGAGCCTTAGTGGCAATTTTGTTTGGTTTTGATCAGATGAGGGTCATGTTGACCATAGAATAGGTGTCCTAAGGTTCTAGCTCACAATGAGGTTTTGGATTGTTGGAAATTCTTGCACAATATTTGAAAATGTTGCTCAATTGGAGCTACAAGCAGCCAAGGAGAGCCCAAGGGAGAGGATAACTGATTTGGTGACCTATTTATGGGATGCCTTGACATTGGAGTGGGGTTGGAAGCATTTTTGAACTGGTTTGAAATTTTTGAATTCAAGAAAGGCAATTTTGGTTGTGTGATAATTTTCTGGTTTTTTTGCATTGTAGTGTTGTTTTAATGGATTGATCATGGCACTGTAATTTTTTTGGGATGTAGTATAGTTGTTCTTCAAGCTTTGTGTGGCTTTAGTTATTTTCCTTATTCAATTTCAAGCATTGTTTGTAAATAGTTTTGATTTCATATTGTTGCTGGTCTGAACCAGGCAGTTTGTAAGTATGGAGTATTAGTTCACTTTCCCACCGTACAAATTGTACAACCCTTTGGGAATAGTGACTAGACTCCATGGATGTACATATAGTAGTGTTTAGGGCCTCTGAAATCATAGGAGTTGTTGTGGAAGTCTTACCCTAGGCGAGCTAGGGAAGTGCCCGGCTAGGAAGACTTTAGTGCAGAGCACTTAATTTGCAGGGGTGTCAATTTCCTAAAAAATTACCTTTTGGAGAAGGTATCTATATGAATCTTTCCAAGACTTGGTAAGTAGGAAGAAACTCCATCTATCCATCTAGTGAGGGAAGAACTTAGTAGATTGCAGAGAAGTCAGGAAAGGCTTACAAACCCTAGTTTTGCTCATTTTCAAGCTAGGGCTTTGTACGGCCAGTTGTGACCCAAGACCCCAAAAATCTTTGAGAGGTGGGCATATGAACCAAGAATCCCAAGAAAAGTTTGGGGTGTTCTTTGGAAAGATTTGGGAAAAACCTAATTTCTCAGAGAAGGAGACCTAATAGGGCTAGTAGCCTTCTAGGCCTAATAGAAGGGCTTGGTGGAAGGGACCTATAGATGGAGTTAGGTGGACCCCTAACACACTTGGTAGGATGGATTGAAGACTTTAGAAGCACCTCCATACGCTTGTAAACTGAACTCAAGTAATTTGGAGGGTTAGTAGCCTTTAGGGTGGATTAAGGGCTAAGACAAGTGTTTCAAGATTGCACCAAGTCTTGACTTGGTAGGAGGATCTAAGTTGATATTTGGGTTGGCAAGGGGAAACCAGGGGACCCTAAGAAGGAAGAGGCCCTATAGGTTGCAAGTGGTGGAGTGAGTCACCCGAGAGGTCTTCCATACAAGACCCAGAGCATGAATCAATGATTGATTCATCCAACCTCCCTATCAGGTCTACCCCTACTCCTCAATCCTCTCCTTTGATTAAACAATTTCACCATAACTAGGAATGTTTGAAGCCACCAGTCTTTAATCTTCTCAGTATCTTGATCTAGTATGATTGGCCCTAACTAATTGTTGAGAGCAAACAAATTTAAACCAAATTTTTTCTTTTTAATTTTTTTCCCTTCACCTTCTTTATTAACCTTACTAAAGGATAAGAGTTTCTATCCCAACCAAACTCCTCCATCTTATACCTCTGTCATCTCCAACATCTCCATCTTCATATTTCTTGCCTAGTTTATCCACCAATATGGTTTTCTCTTATTTTCTGTTAACTTACATATTCATGTCTCAGATATGCATCCTCCTACTTAAACCGAGTTGATATGAATGGTTTCTTGTTGACTATTCTAGGATTGAAGATAGCTACCCAACTGTTTCCATTTTTTATCTTCATAATTCTCTGATTTTACTGACTGATATCACTATTGGTTTAGCTTGGGTTTAGTTTCTTGTCATATACCTTTCATGCCACCACCTTAACTCTTTACCTTTTGCTGCAAGTTTAGAAAGTTCATTGGCCTCCCTATTTGCCTCCCTATACACATGTTTGATGGTGAAAAATTCAAAGTATTCTAAAATGGCCATTATTCTATCCAACTGTGCTCTTAATCTCCAATTAGGAGTCACTGCTGTTTTGGTTGCATTCATCGTAATAGTTGAATCTCCTTCCACTTGTATCTTCCTTATTCCTTTCCTTTTACATTCAACTAGTCCAATGTGTAGAGCACTAAATTATACTATGTTGTTGTTAGTATCTATTGGAAGAGGAACCGCTAGTTTGCCTATGGTATCTCCCTTATTGTCTTTGATTATGCATCCTACTCCAGAGGGACCAAGATTTCCTTTTGATGCCTAGTCAAAATTTAACTTCAACTATCCCTCTTGTGGTGGGTTCCATGGATCCCTAGAACATTTAAACTATTGCAATGAATATATTTGTATGATATCAAATAGATTCCCTAGTTTCTAAGTTGCAAAACGTGGTATAGCTATGGTTGGAAAGCCTACGAAATTTTGAACTAAAAAAGAGCTTGAATTTATAATTCAGAGTCAAGTTAATCGAAGAATTTTAGTATGAGTTTTACCACAGATTAGACCAACACGAAAGCACTTACCACAACTTGCAGGAACAAATCATATGTCAGTCACAATTGGTGCTACATATGTTCATTAAATGTAACACTTATGATTAAACACCTATTGTGGGAAAACTGAAAATAACATTGACACTACAATCCATTATATCTAGGAGTTTCATATTTTATAATCTTCTGCATTGGACTCCTTCAAGCCGTTTGGAAATATCCCTATCAAAAGGGTATCTATTCAAACATAACTGCATGAATTCAAAAAAGGATTCAAAGAAAATGGCTTGTCATCAGTGTCTAATCGAAGATGGTGTAGTTGTGGGTCTCTCACTGCTCAGAATGCATTTGATGGTCAAACATTGTCAGTAGGTAAAACATCTAACAAATCAGAACGCACTGAAGCTAGAAATACAGTTTCAAGGAAAAATTAGAGAACTCTTGCAATTATCTATTTATAGTGGGCCATGTGAGTGGACCATGAAGGTTGCCTATAGTTTTTAGTCAATTTATGTCAAGAGTTGGAGCTTGTGGATCTATGTGATGGTTTAACTAATGATATTTGAATGACTAGATAAAGCACAACTGGACCTAAAAATGATTTGTTTACAACTATGGACAGTAATGGGAATAAAAGCATCCAAGATGCCCTTGTCTATGAGAATTTTTTCTACAATCATCTATGTACGATAGGTTAATTGATAGATGCAACATTCCATAATTACCTATTGCACTATCATATTTTGGAAGATCACTATGAACAAATGTAGCACCTGGTATTGACTCTTTTCTCCTACTTTTCTCTCAAAAGATAGAAGAATTGAGATACATGTCCTTGCTAGCTCACTATATTATACCCAATTGTGCAATAATTGTAAGACATAATAATTTAAATGTCGTTTCAGTGAGCAAGATTGAAAGTTTCTAAAGCCTTTTCAACAAATCCATTTGCAATCATTACCACACAATCAAGGGGTTTTAGCATATGATGGTTGTCGTTTTGAAGTCTGGGCTTAAATACCACACACTAAGCTCTCTGACTAGTCAAAAGTCTGTCTTCCGTTCCCATTTCCGTTTTCCATTTGAACATTTGCTGTCATGATTATCACTCACAGTCAGGTTGTAAACTTTTTTAAAAACCCTCTCCTGCTCAACTACCAGCAGTCATGGTGAGTTAAAAGTTAAAATTCAACCACTTACCATGTCACATAATTAAGTTTTGAGAGGTTTTTTCACAGCGTGCCTTTTGCGTGGAAAATCAGCCAACCACTATTCCATTGAAATTGAAATTTAAAATTTGGCCAATTTTTAATTTTAAAAAAAAATTTAATAAATATTATTTTTATAGAAACATATTTAATAATTTTAGAATATAATTATAATCTTCTTAGATTGAAATAATTTATTTTAATCTAATATTTACTATTTTTTAAAAATGGTTTTAATTTTTTTTAAATTATTAAATATTATATTATTTATAATTTGTATAATTATTATGATTTTAGCTTTAAAAAAATATTATTATTTTTTATATTTATAAATTAATGTTTTAAACAATGAGAAGTTATATTAAACATGATCAATTTTTTTATGTAATTTTATATAAGATTATCCCTTCAACAAATTCTTATTTGATGTAATTTTTTCTCTAAACAAGATTCATGATGTCATCATACATATTACTATTGATAATATCTAGTATCAATAAATTTTATAAAAAAATTTAAAATATCACTTAAACACCAACACTTATTACATATTATAGATGTAATATATTTTTCTCTTTTTTAAAAAATATTAATAAGAAATGAGTATTTATCACTAGTTTGTGATCCATCACTTTTCATAATGTATTCTATAATATCTTTCTCAAATATCTTTTTCTTTCTTTGTATGTGCTCTCTTCTCTTATAAATTTTAGAGCTAAAAAAAATATTTTTATTAAAAAACTTCATTCTTAATAATATTATAGTTTATAAAATTAGACTAAAAAAATCTATCTCCTCACATAGAAATTCCTTTGTATGTAATTCTTCATAGTGTATCATCAAATAGTTTGACTAACTAATCAATTGAGCTCATAAGTATAACCAATCTCTTTGAAATTGTTGCAATCAATTAGTGAAAATTGGTAACCAGTTAGTGTACATTGCATGTTTGATCAAACTAATATAGTGCTACATTCAATGGGTTAGCAATTGGAGATAAACACATGATTTCTGAACCTAATATGATTTTATTTAAACACATTGGGTACTAATATTTTGAATTTATTAAAACACTTTGGGTACCAATTAATAGTATCAATAATGTAGGACTAATTTTCTTCATAAATTTTCACCACGTATAAATAAAGTAGGTTAAACTAATGGAAAACGCAATAAGTACCTAATGTATATCAATTAGTCAATATTTAGGTACTTTATTAGTGCATGAACATTAATTGTAGAATATAAAGCTCAAAGGTAGATCTAGGCACACATAATAGTGTAAATACATTAAGGGATTTTATTGTGCATTGGTGGCATGCAAATGTGTGAAGGGTTTTGTGCATTTTTTTGTGCACTTAGCTTGTAATAGAATTGATAGGATGATGAGAATGCTATTATTTGTCAATGTTTTATCTTAATCCCATATTTTCATATAAATTTGTATGGGTGGATGATGTGTCACCCATGTAGCTAAATTAATCTTTATAACCAATATTTAGTTCATCAAGTCAATTAAACATTTATTGGTCATAAATTACATGATGCAATTGATTGGTGGGATATTTTCAAATATTACATTTAACAAAGTTAACATGGTTGATGAATTTGAACATTGAGGCAAATAACATTAAATATGATTGGATTTGTTTTGGCACCAAAGTGGGTTGCATGTATAAATAGCATTTACATATACAGATTTAGTTTTTTGGGAATTAAATTTTGGGGAATAAAAAGAGGGGGGAGAGAGAGGTCTTTCTAGGTATATATTTTTCTAGAGACTCTAAGTGTGAGAGCTAAAATTTGAGAGTTAGTGTGAGATGAGTTAATAAGTTCATTGTATTTGTTGTTATTGTATGCATATCATTATTTCAGACATTATATTTATAACCATTATAATCTATAAAATGCCTATTAACATTGTAATTATATCTTATTAATATTTTTTTTAAAAGAGATAAAATATATTACATCTATAATATGTAATAAGTGTTGGTGTTTAAGTGATATTTTAAATTTTTTTATTAAATTTACTGATACTAGATATTATCAATAGTAATATGTATGATGACATCATGAATCTTGTTAGAAAAAATTACATCAAATAAGAATTTTGTTGAAGGGATAATCTTATATAAAATTACATAAAAAAAAAATTGATCATGTTTAATATAACTTCTCATTGTTTAAAACATTAATTTATAAATGTACAAAAAAATTAATATTTTTTTAAAGCTAAAATCATAATAATTATACAAATTATAAATAATATAATATTTAATAATTTTAAAAAAATTAAAACCATTTTTAAAAAATAAATGCATGATTAAAACAGCCTGGCTCTAAGAAGAAGGTTATAATTATATTCCCTGAAACATTAAATATGTTTCTCTGTAAAATAATATTTGCCAAATTTAAAAACAAAGATTTGCCAAATTTGAAATTTAAATTATGGAATAGAAGGATCTTCCCAAATGCAAAAGGCATGCTAAAAAACATCTCAAAACTTCAATTATGTATATGGCAGTGCTCTTTGACTTCACCCCTTGAATTGACTGCATCAGCTGGTAGTTGGGCAGGAGAGAGTTTTATATAAAAAGCAATAACCCACTGCAAGCATAAAATCATGACAGTGAATATCTCAAACCGGAAACCTAAATGGGAACGGAAGACGGACTTCTTTGACTAGTCCATTTGTGCTTGGGTCTCTTTTTTCACTTTACTGTCAGCAGACATCCTTGTCGACTCTAAAACATACAAAACTTTGCAAGAAATTAACTTTTCCAAAGAATGAATGTACACTAGTTTTGCTTGTAGGAAATGATAAGTTACAAATAACATTAACTTGACTATCTTCCTTGAAAACTATATGCCCTTATAACTTCCCTTCAATTGCTACAAAAATAGACTCCTTTGGATAATTTGCATCTTCCAAAACCTTTTATTAAATGTTGAAAATGATCAATATGTCTCTTGAGAACTCTATGGGATCAACCAAATATAGCAAAATTATTGTCCTTCAAGTTGCCAAAGGCTAAATTCATTGGTCTTTGAAAGGTGTCACTTGCACTGATTAGACCAAATGACATTTTGTATAAATAAAAATACCCCAAGGAACTATAAATGTTTTCTTATACCAATTTTTACTTGCAACAACTTGTGTTAGGATATTGTGTCATCTAAACATAATCTTAATGTACTAATGTCAAATCTCTAAAAATCTTGGAATGGGTACTTAGATGCCCATGTAGGTGGTTGAGAGATTAATATTTTATTATTCTCTATGTTACTTGCAAATATTAATTGTAGGTACATTAAGAAGCAGGTTGGTGCATGACAAAGATGGTTACAAATTAACTTTTGATTTACACCACTTTCTTATTTCTAAATGCTAGAGGAGAGAGTGGATAATCTTGCTTATAATGAGTGGTGTCCACTTGAGGTACTGGTCCCATTTTGGAGTGCTAGCCTTGGGAGTGGTTCCTACTATATTAAATAAGGTCAAAGAGGCTTGTAAATTATATTTTTTATTCATCGATGCATTGATGAGTCACATGGGAGCATTGGGTTTTTCCCATAAGGTGGTTTTGGGTTGTTATGATTTTAGGAATCCACTTGCAATTTCTTATTAACTCTTCTCTATATATTGTATACTTTGGATAGAGGTTCCATGGGTTGTTTACATGTACACAAATACTATGAGAATATTATTAGATTGACAGGGGAAGTTTGTTGATTATGTATACTTTAGTGGTGGATATTATTTCAAAAGGGTTTCTCCATGTATATCCAGTGTTATGTGTACAATTCTTATGGTTTGATGATTTTTTAATTGTTGACTTATACTTCCACACATTCTCTTAATGATTAATCAAATGATTGTAGAAACAAATATTACATTTGTACTCTTTCGAGAAGCTTATATCGCTAGGGAGGTTGGAGGAATCAATCACTGATTCCTACTCTAGGTCTTGCTTGCAAGACCTCCTTGGTGTCTTGCTTCACCACCTTAACCTATAGGATCTTCTTCTTGGTTAGATTCCCCTAGTTCTCTTTGCCAACCCCACTACAATCACAAATCAACCTACCAAGTCAATCTTGGTGCAATGTCTCCAACTCTTCCTTAGCCCTTAATCCACCCTAAAGGCTATTCTACTCCAAACCTTGAACTTAGCTTTGCAGGGGTGTGGATAGGTTTCTAACAGGTTCTTTCCATCCCATCACAGCTCTGAAGGATCCTCCTAACTCCATCTTGTCATCGCTTCCACCAAACCCTCATTTAGGGTTAAAAAGACTACTAGCCTAGGAGCCCCCAATTAGGTCTTCTTTTCTGAGAAAATAGGATTGTTCTCCTATTTTCCCAAAGAACACAGAATCTTCCCTTAGGGTTCCTGATCCTTATGCCCATCCCTCAAAGATTTTAGAGGTCTTAACCCTCAACTATCTGTACATAGCCATAACCCTCAATTACTAAATTAGGCCTTTTTTTTTAAGCCATTTCCTGACCACATAGCAGACTGTCAGGAGTTTCTCTCACCAAATGGATTGGTGGAGCTTCCTCCTCCATGCTAAACCTTTTCAAGGTATCTGGTTTTCCTCTCCACACCGTGAGTTGACAGGAAATGATCACCCCTGCAAATCAAAGTTCTTTGCACTCCTTGTCTTCCCTAGCCGGACACTTCGTGGCTCGCCTAGGAGAAGACTTCCACAGTGATACCCTGACTTCTAATGACTCCTAACCCTACCATATTTACAATCATGGAGTCTAGTCACAATTCCCAAGAGGCCGTACGCTATTTACAGTGGGAATGTGACCTAAACCTCCATTTTCTACCAACAAACTGTTAGATCAGCAAATGCAAAGAAACAACTATCTACTATAATGCTTGAAACTGAACTAGAAATCTAAATTGCTACCACACAGAGCTTAACCTATCAGTACACTACATCCTATGTACAATACAGTAACAATTTCAATCCATTAAAGCTCTACTTTGAGACAAAACTAGAAATTCACACTAAAACACCACTGTCTTTTCTTGAATTCAAAAACTCCAATCAAAGTAAAATGCTTCTAACCCTACTCTCAGGTCGAGGCACACCCTATATAGGTCAAAAAAAGTAGTTATTCCTCCCCTTGGTTGGACATGTCAGTTACATTGTGGCAAAGTTGCAAAATGCAGCATTTTGCAACTTTTGCCAATTTCTAGTAAACTAAGTAAAATGAGTTTCTAAACTCATCCACCCTTCCTCAATTTCTATCCTAGAGATCAAACATATCCCTAAGCTATCTCCTCTACTCAATGGTCAAGATGACCTTCATGGTAACACATCAAAAACAAAAATTCATCCTAGATTCCACCATTAGTAATTTCTATAGGTGCTCCGGTACCACTTGTTTCTAAAGTGGCCCCTGTCCTAATGTATAACATTTGCTATTGGAGCCTTGGTTATGTTGAGAAAGGGATGACATTCTTGAAGTTTTGTGAGTTTTATGGCTATAGTCAAAGCTTTCAACTTGAGTGGTTTTGTAGATTTGTGAGTGATTGATACCATGGCCTCTACCTCTTCTTCAAATATTAACAAGTGTTATGGCACTAGGTAGAGTTGTGGAAACTAAATGTGGAGGATCTTTGAAAGAGAGATAAGTGGGAAAGTTGTTGTGAAGGAAAAAGTTATGATGGTATGTATGATGAAGATTTGAAAATGTTGGACAAGAAGGTAGGAGGCATAATTTGATTCTCTTGTAGATTTCAACCTCTTGAATGTCTTAGAGGAGACCACTATATTTACATTGTGGAAAAGGATAGGTAATACTTACCAAGACAAAAGTGTAACTAATAAATTGTAAGCATCCCAAAAAATATTTATATTATTTGCAAATGAATGACAATGATTATGTTGTAGAACATTTAAATTCTTTTAATTTGATTTTGAGTTAGCTAACTTCAATAGATGTTAAGCTTGAGGAAGAAGATAAATATATCTTAGTACTTTGTTCTTTACTCAAATCTTGGGAAATTTAATTATTGATATCAATGGTAGTGAAATAAAGCCAAAGATGAATAGTGTTATTGCTACTTTTCTTTTAGAGGAAATGAGAATACAATCTATGGACGAAGGCTTGAAGAATGCATGGCATGTTTAGGGAAGGCCCAAGAACAAAGGTGGGTTTGAGGGGAATTAGAAGAAATTGAAAGATAGGTCCAAATTGAAAGGACGGTCAAAAAACCCTAGGAAGAGCATAGTGTTAAAACTCTAGGAAGAGAGGGTATGTGAAGAAGGAATGTAGAAACAAAAAGAAAAATTCTAATGACAATGATAATGTTGTGTTATTTATTTTTTGCAAACACTATTAACGATGATGTTTGGCTAATTGATTTGAGTTGCTCTTATAGGATGACCCTCCCCAAGGAGTGGTTCTCATCACACAAAGCTTATGATGGCAGAGGAATTTTTCCTTAATGACAACACATAAAATTTTTGGGGAGAGAAAGGTACAATTGTGTTTCTATAATGGGAGGATCAATCAAAACCCTAAATAATGTTTTGCATATTCTAGGACTTACAAGAAACTTATATTTTATGTTCAAATTGAATGATTTAAGAGTGTATGTGACATTCAGCAAGTCTAGTTGTAGGTAGGTAAGAGGAAATGTAGTGGTAGTTAGAGGATCTTGAAGTGGGACTTTGTTTAGGCTTGATGCCTCAACATTTTGAACCTCTACCAAAATAACATAATTTTAATAAATGCATGTATATTGTGGAACCAATTTTTGGGCCACATTAGTGAGAAAGGTCTTAGGACACTTATTAATAAAATGATGGTTGGTGATTTTTCTATTTGCTCTTATGAGCACTTTAATTTCTATAAACATTATGTGTATATAAACAAAATAGAGAATTTTTTCTTTTGGTAGTTCTAAACTAAAGGGACTATTAAAAAATCATTTGGTTGCGTTTGATCCAATGGATGTGAATTCTATAGGTAAATCTTCATATTATGTTACTTTTGTTTATGATTGTTCTAGATACAATTTGATATGTTTTTTTTCTCCAAGTTCAAGTAATTTAAGGCACTTGTAGATATGCAAATAAATAAGAACATTAAAGTGTTGAGATTTGACACAAGTGGTGAATATTGTTCTAGGGAATTTGATGATTTGTGGAAGCATGCAAGGATTGTTCGACATAAAACTTCCCCCTATATTTTTTGCAAAATTTGGTGCAAAGAAAATAAACCAAGACTTAATAAAAAAGAGTCAAAATTATTTCAATGGTAGATAGTTAGACCAATGCTTTAGATAGAAGCTATAAGTACCAGTTGTTACTCAGTATATCGATCTCCTTGTTTGGCTCTTGTTCAAAAACCTCCTTATGCAATGTGGATAGGTAAGAAACCATTTGTTTCACAATTAAGGGTATTTGGTTGTGAGGTTTGAATTCATGTGTGTAAATGGAAGTGACTTAAACTATATTAAAAAAGCACATAAATTTATCTTTGTTGCTTATAGTGAGAATATTAATTAACATTATAAGCACATAAATTTATCTTTGTTTCTTATAGTGAGAATATTAATTAAGGTTATAAGCTTTGAAATCCACTGACCTAGAAAAAAAATTATTCTAGAGGGAACTTTTAGGGAGTTTAGAACATTTTCAAGTCCTTTATGACTGAATGAAAAAATTGGTAGATTTGGATGCTACGAAAAAAAAATAGAAAGATGCACATGTTGAAGAACAAAATGATGGATTAGTAGATGGAGAGGAAGAAGGGGGTTCAAATAAGATTTTTGAGTAGGATTAACATGAAAATGAGTAGGAAGAGCCCCTTACTCTAGTCTTGAGATTATTCATTAGAGAATTAAACCCAATGGATTAGTATATCCCACCATATTTCTATTATGTATTTTTTGATATGTATTTATGAGAAATCAAGATCTTTTAGGAGGGCCCATTTTTCAAAGGATAATGAGCCTTAGATGCATGCCATGCAAGAGGAGATGATAGTTTTGGATGATTGCGACACTTGGGATCTTGTTAGTTTGATCAAGGAAATAAATTCCATTGGTTAAAAGTGGGTGTACAAAATAAATTCAAATTAGATGGTTGGTTAGAGAGGTACAACTCCAAACTAGTGGCTAGGGGCTACTCCCAAAGAGAGGGATTTTATTTTGGTAAATTCTTCTATCATATTGCTTAATTTTCTTCCATTAGATTTCATTATCTACTACTACATTTTATTTTGAGATTGAGAAAATGGATTTTAAAACCCTTTCTTGCATGAGGACCTTAAGAAGAAATTTATATGCAATAGTTAGAGGAGATAGAGATAAAATAGAAAGAAAATTTTGGTTTGTAGGATTGAGCAATATTTAAATGGTTTGAAACAATCACTTTGAATGTGGTATCAAAAATTTGATTCATTTACTTTCAAGTTGGGTTTTGTTAGAACTGAAGAGAATCATTATTTTTATATTTTGTACTAATAATCATATTCCAATTATTGTCTTGAATGTGGATGACATGTTTATTAGTAATAGCAAGACAATAATTAGGGAGCTTAAAACTCAATTTTCTAGAGCATTTGACATGAAGGGTTTATTAGTAGTAAAGTCCATTTGAGGAATGGAAATCATCAAGAAATGAATTCACATAAGCTTTAGCTTAGTCAAAGTATATGAACACAATTTTGTAGTGGTTTTTTACGCACAATTGTAAACTGCTAAGTATTATTTTACATGGCACTGAAATTTGATTGGATGTGCCATAAGTTAGATTATGATGTAGAAGATATGTATAAATTAT
>VDFB02369009.1:0-25456 GCA_007258455.2 Sequoia sempervirens | reverse complement strand
TTGGTGTGCAATGGGTACGCCGAAGAGGTGTGGAAGTTAAATTTTGGAAAAAAAATTAGTTTTTTTACAATTTTTCTCTCTTTCTCACTATTTTTTCTCATATAATTATACAATTTATATAAATTTTCTCTCTTGAAGTTTCATGTAAGTATATTAATATTATAAAAAATATATATTTTATCTTTTGTATTATATTTATGTGTTTATTTAGTTTGTATTAAATAAAAAATATATTAAACAATAATTTTTTTATTAATTTATATTTAATAGTTGTTATTATAAAATATAATATATAATATAATTTGCATTATATATAATATATAATATTTATTTTTTAGGTAAATATATATAATATAATAATTATAACACAAATTATATAATATTTATTGATATTAAATAGTGTATTATATTTGTATGTTAATTTTATGTGTATTATAATAAAATATTGTTTTTCTTTGTTATAATAATTTTATAATTGTATTTAATATTTATTTATTATAAAATATAATTTCTATATAATATATATTATAAAAAATTATAATTAATTATTAATTATATGTATAATATATTGTATCTTATGTATATATAATCATTGCTATCATTAAATATAATATATAATTTAATAAATCTATATATTAGTATTTTAGAAATGAATTCTATCTTTAATGTAATATATTCTTTAACTGCAATGGATTCTGAAATGGCGAGCTCTTCACAACTACAAAGCAGAAAGGTCTGTTGGGCGGATGATTTTGAATCTAGTAAGAACCCACCTCAAGAGCATGGAAGGCCTCCTGATAAAAGACAACATTCAGAACATTTCTCTCACTCTCGTTGAGAATTTTCAAAGGGGGTAAATTTTCTTCCAAAACCTAACCCTAATGGCAAGGGAATTTTGGAAACCCCAAAGCAAGACTCTTTTCACGGGGGAAATTTCCTCCCGAAATTCAACACTAATGGTAAGGGTATTTTGGTAATTCCTAATCTAGATTCTTTTCAAAATGCCTCTAATCCGACTCAAAGGCTTCATAATATTCCACCCAGAACATCTATGCCTCCAGGCTGGAATGACCCTATTCACAATAATCAGAATGGTCCAAACTATCCAAGGACCCATTTGCATCAAGAACATTTTCGAACTTCTCCATTCTCTCGCTCCTCTCCCAATTGTCTATCAATCCGACAATCCAATCACATTCCTAGGATCCCTCACTATCAAAGGAAAAATGAATGGCACCTGAATCAGTGAAGAAATAAGAGCTCTTTTCAAAGCCAAGGGAGAAAACCCTCGCTTTCGAAAAAAATAAATAGCTCAACGAATAATGAAAGGAATAGATTTACGAGTCTGGATAATAACAATGGTGACTCTGGCTTGCTTGGTTTTGGTGCGACAACTGGAAAGGAACGAGAATGGAGACCAGTTCCTAGAATTCCCTTGTTTCTTGACAATCAATATGATGATTGTGAGTAGAATGACTTCTTTGTTCAACTTTGGGGAGATGATATGCCACTTTCAAAAATAAGAACATGGATTCGGGAGAACTGGTATGAGTTCTTTGACTTGTTTGTGGTTTATGCATCTTCTTTCTTTATCATATTTAAAAACCCAACAATCAAAGGTAAAATTATGAGAAAAGGGCCCTTCTGGATTGGAAATTCCTTTATAGGGATTTTAAACTGGAAAGAAAATTTATCTCTGGAAACCCTAAATTTGTGCCCTCAACCTGTTTGTTTCTCTCTACCTTTTCTTCCAGTTGAATACCTGGACTTACCATCCATTAAACAAATTGTAAATCATTTTGCATTATTTCTTCAAAGTGAATTCTTGATTGTTAACAGTAAACCCTCGACTAGGGTTTGGGATCTGACAGAAAAATATTTTGCTTCCCTTCCTCTTAAAAATTGACACTCAACTAAAAGAGGAGAGTGGATTCAACAAATCAAGTGGGAAACCTCAGCATGGAAGGAAGCTAACCTTATTATTGATTCGAATGTCTTTATTAAGGCGAAAAATCCTCATCTAACTACTCTCTCAGGGGTGTTTGGTCTGAGCATGCATTCTCAAAAGGTTCAACCAAGTTTTCCCTCGAGTTCCTCTTCTTCTCGTGCTTCCCCTCATCGAAATCCTAAGGAATCCATCTGGGTTACTTATGTTAGTACTCAACCTGTTGAGGGTAACAAGGTACCCTCAACCACCTTACCCATTAACAATGACCTTTCTTCTTTTTTGGACGAGTCTAATATCTCTCAGTCTCTGAGTGGGAACAATGCTCCTGTCAAAAATGACTTATCACATTTTTAGAATATCTTCAGTGGTTCAGAAGAAGATTTTTGGAAAATTGTAAGTGAATTTATGAATAAAGAAGTTGAAGAACTTATTGAGGAAATAGCTGATGAAGTCTTAGAAGAAGATGGTCAAGGAATTAATACTCCAACTCCTCCCATCACTCAATCAGCTTCTAAAAGAAAGCTTTATTTCAACGAAGCTATAAATTCTATATCTTCTTGTCCATCTTCTTCTCTTCCAGTCACTTTGGACCCTCTCCCTTTGCCTCCTATTTCTCAATTAGATTCTAAACTCAAGGCTTCAATTTCTCCCAGGACTAAACGAGGGAAAAAATATAACAAAGAAAAAAAGAATTTGGAAATTGCTATAGGTATTCGATCAACTTTGGAAATGAATCTCCAATCTAAGAAATTTGTGGGGTTAAATACCTCCCCTCAATTTTGGCAATGTGATTCTAGTGTCGGGATAAAATCCTCAGGAAGAATTGAAAAGAAGAGGAGAGAGGAACTCTCTCCTCAAGGACAATGAGCGTCCTCTCTTGGAATGGTAGGGGCTTAAATTCCCTTAACGAGAAACGCTTAATTAAGCATCATCTATTAGGTACTCTTTCTGATATCATTATTCTTCAGGAAACGAGGCTATCATGCCTGAAAGAACCATGAAAGACAGAGATTCTGAACAAGCACCGTGGAGATAGAATGTGTAAACTCAACCTAATATTATTAGGCAGTCAAGGGTATCCTTATAAAGGAGAAATATCTAAGAGCTGAACAAAATATCAGGAAAATATCAGGAGGGAAAAATATCAGATAAATATCTAGAAAATATCTAGGCTATGTCAATGAGTCATACAACAATAAATTCATAAGTAGGCTTAGGTCAACCTATATGTATGCAAGCATTTAATGTATACACTCACACCGCCCCTTAAGCATAAATTAGGTAGGCAGGGATAAAATGGGTCCCGGCCACTAGCCTGTTGAGGTACCCATGTACAAAGTAATCTCTCATGAAATGGAGAAAAGTAGAAAAACCAATGGGAAAAAACTACCATCCAAAAGAGAGAAAAGATGCATGAAAATTATACACATGAAGAAGTACTACTTCTTTCACTAAGTACAATATATGATTTCCTCCATAAGAGACGAAAATAATATAAGGTCTATGAGGACCCCCCATAATAAATGTCCTACTACATTAAAGTTGGATAGTGAACAGAGGATGCAGATGTAGTTCCAAGAACGCTTCACAATGTCCCTTCCCTTAGGAAGAAATGAAACCAACTAAATATGCAAGATATCTTCCCATGTGAGAATATGTATGTATGATCCTGAATAGAGTTGAAGCTCATCCAAGAATGATGATTATGGTTCCCATGATTTCTTTGAATGTTGCTCAGGAATCTACAAGCCAATGCTGACATGTGACGAATACTGATGGAATGAATCAAGTATCATAGAAGATTTTGTAACATGGACGACAAGAACCATAGATGTATGGAGATAACTAGAACCGTAAGAATCTGACACTGTCACTATAGAAGTTGATGTAGGTGAAGGAAGAGCAATCACATCTGAAAAAGACAAGGCTAATGCAACTTTATTGAAGTTGTCATAAAAAAGAAGACTGATGTCCTCAATGTGTGCTTCCATGTCAGCAATGCGGGACTCTACGAAAAGACATGAAAGGTCGGGTAGATATGCATCCCAATGAGCAATGCTAGGAAGACTAATATCATGTTGGAAAGAAGTGCTGGAAGCTCTTGAAGAAACGACTCTGAAATCTAATGAAGCAACAGGAGGAGGTGGAGGAATAATGATTTCCTCTATGTCAACTGGATGCTCTGTATCTGAATCATGATGCGGGAGGTGAGTTTTGATCATAGAAGGATCATGTGGGAAGGGAGAAACATTGGAGTATCCATATATTTCCCAAATTTTGATCCATAATGCATGTGGACATTCAATATCCATGATGACATACAAAGAGTCATCTGGAATATGTAAACAGATTAATCCATGAATCTGATCATGAATATTAAACCATTTATCCTTCTGAGACTATTTACCTGGTTCAGGGATACATCCATACAGATATGGCATGAGATTATGTTATCTGAGATGTTTTAGGATTCATTCACACCAAGACTTATAGTTTCTTAGTTTTAGGTTGATTATAGAAGAGTGGGTTTCATATCCCATGATTACAAATAAGTTAATTCCTTAAGACAATAGAAAATCAACAGATCAAGAACCTCTAGATTTGGCACTTTATAAGTTAGTGCATTTTACAATCATATGATCTTTCCTTTTTCCAATTATGACAAAACAGAAAACAAGACCCCTCCTTTGCAAAATTTTTAAATCATCAATCCCTTATCACTTCCCCTTTGTCACATTCATTTCAAAAGAAAAAATTTATTCTTCTTTTGCAAATTTTTTAACTATGACCAAAAAAACCCCATTTTACAAATTGATTGCAAAAAAAAATTGACTCCCCCCCTTGTTCAAACTTTATGATAACCAAGTTTGACTGTTACCATAATTCTTAGTGCAAATTTGAAGCAAAAATTATAAGTATAAATAAATGCTTTAATTGCAAACATAAATTGTAACTTGAGAGATATGTGGGAGGTCTTTTATCGGGTCAAATGGAAACAAAAATTAGAGTTCTATTACAATTAGAACTCATAATGGGATGAGAGAATAAAAGACGTATGGGAGATGACGTAGCTTGGCGTGAGATAGGATGGACCAAGTCAATGGTTGATCAGTCGCTGCCTTGTGCCATTGAACTGCACGTCAATGCAGAGCTTTCCCTTCACTCCATTCTACCAAGAACTCCATGCAGGGATGTAGGGCCGAATGGTCTCCAAATCAAGTGGGAATGGTCAAAACTTCCCCTTGCAAACGCAAACATGGATTTCCCTCCAGTGATTTCCTCTGTCCTTCCAATTTCTCTTCACAACGGAGTAATCACATCAAAGACCTGAGTTTTTTAGGCTATAGTGGAGGGCAGGAATATGGAGGAAGCGTAGCAATGGAGCACAAAATGGAGGAAGAGTTGCAGGCTTCTTTAAGAATTCATGTGTCTGACAAGTTCCCAACAATCTTCACATGGTCCTACCATGCGATTCACCCTATCGGTTGCTTGGTATTGACACCTGCTCTGTCGAATGACGGTTCAAAACACCTCACCTGATAGTGGAATCGTAATTCAAATCACCTCACCTGAGAATGGAACTGTGTGAGGCTTGGGTAAAACTTTGGCGTTGCCCCCACTATGAAATGGATGGAGTGCAGATTGTAATCACTTGCAGATCGAAATCTATATAACTATAACCTTTGGTGAGGAATTTGTGGTACAAAATTACCTTTAGCATGGTGTGTCATGCTTAGAGGGGTGGGAGTTGCCTTTAATAGGTCATGCCCTGCTTAGAGGGTTGCATTATAAGACACAAACCGCCACACACAACAAAGAGAATGCCACACACAACACAAAGATTCACGCCAGCTCTCAAATACCAAAACGAAATAGGGGTGGGGTCGATTTGATGAAGAAAATAGCCACAAAGTCTGACGATCTGCAACAAATTGTGCTTCTGTAAGTAGAGGTGTCACAAACTTTTTGAGTAGAGATACGCCATAGGGGTGGATTGATTCTTTCTTGCTATGTGTAGGTTGACTCCAAACAGCCTCTCAAATTGCTTTAGAAATGCCTAACCATCACCCTACAATTACACATAATGGAAACAAATTGAATACAACAGATTCGTTCTACCTTTGGCTTGCACTATCTCCCCCTAAGCTCCAATACCATGAAAGAACTGTGAAAGACAGGGATTTTGAAAAAGCAAAGTGGAGATAGAATGTGTAAACTCAACCTCATATTATTAGACAGTCAAGGGTCTCCTTATAAAGGAGAAATATCCAAGAGCTGGAAAAAATATCAGGAGGGTAAAATATCATGTAAATATCTAGAAAATATCTAGGTTATGTCAATGAGTAATAGAACAATAAATGCCCAAGTAGGCTTAGGTCGACCTATGTGTATGCAAGCATTTAATGTATACATTGACAATGCCAATCAACAATAGAAATTTTTAGATCTTGGAATGATTAGGATTTGGTTCTTTCCCCTGCATTTGGTGCTTCGTGGGGAGTAGTCGCTCAGTGGAATAAAATCTATGTAAAAGTTGACTCATTAGAAATTAAGGAAAAATGGATAAAGTTTTATGGTAGATGCTTATAAACAAACATGCATTTCGTAATTTACAATGTTTATGGTCCTTGCTCATTGGCTGGAAAAGGACAAGTTTGGAGACAAATTTCAGCAAGATTTGAGGACGATGCACTAATGCTTAAAATTATAGCAGGTGATTTCAACGTGATTAGAAGTTCCCCATAAAACATTGGTGGTATAGCTCCCCCATTTGCTTTGTTAGAAGACTTTATTAAATTCATCTTATCCAATAGTTTATATGACTGTGGGCTATCGAAAATGGAATGTATACTTGGAAAAAAAGGCGTAAGTATTTTTTGCAAATTGCAGAAAATCTTGATCGTCTTTTTCTCTAAAAAAATTGGTTGGTAACACCTTGGGATTTCTTTTTGATCATTCATGCTTTATCGGGTTCAGATCACTTTCCAATTTCTTTCTCCTTTTATAATTTAAGAAATAAAATTAAACTTCATTTCAAACTAGAGGATATGAGGTTCAGAGGTCCAATTTTTTTTATTTAATAATAAATTGGTGGCTTTCCAGTTCCTTTTTTAAGGGAACAAGAATGTTCCAACTGAGTAAAAAGTTACACCTCCTTAAAAGTAAAATCAAAGATTGGAACATTAATCATTTAAAAATATTTTCTCCGAAAAACTTCCGTTAGAATCTAAGTTTTATGATATTTTTGAAGAGGTCATCAAAATGGGAAATGACAGTTCTCTCTTTTACAAGGAAAAAAAAACTCAAAGTTGAATTAGAAGAGATCCTAGCTCGGGAGTAGTGCTATTGGAAAAAAAACTCAAGAGAAACTTGGTTGAATGAAGGAAATAAGAAAACTAAATTCTTTCATGCCTCGACCAAATTACATCGTCAATCAAATAAAATTCTGTCAATTTCTTCATCTTCATGGTCTATTCTTTCTTCTAAAAATGATATTACATTTGAGGTAGTGAATTATTTTAAAAATATTCTTTCTTTAGATGCCCCTTACAATTCTCATGGGGAGAATGAGATACTTGACAATATCTCAGAACTTATAAATGTGGATCATAATAGTATGCTAATATCTAAGTTCACTCTTGAGGAGATCATTAAAGCTGTCTTTTCTATGGAACCTGAGAAAGCTCCAGGTCCGGATGGATTTACAATTATTTTCTTTCAAAAATTTTGGGATATTGTGGGTGTTGATGTATTTCTTGCCTTACAGGAATCGAGAAGATAGATAAATGTATTAAATTATTTCAATTCCACTTTCATTGCTCTCATCCCCAAGATTTCTGCTCCTTCCTCTTTTCAAGATTTCAGGCCTATAGCTCTCTGTAACGCAATTTATAAGATCTTCACAAAAGCTATAGCTTCTAGATTGGCAAAGGTATTACCTCTTTTCATCTCAAAGGTACAAGGTGGTTTCATTCCAGGGAAGGATACAACCTAGGTGCCATTGTGGCTCATGAAGTTTTGCATTCAGTCTCATTTGAGAAGACACCAGCTATGATTCTCAAATTAGACATGTTAAAATCATATGACAAAGCCAATTGGGACTTTTTATTGAAGATCTTGAGAAAATTTGGTTTTTTACAAGCTTAGTGTAAATGGATTCACTCGTGCTTCTCGGGAGGAATATTTTCAATTATGATCGATGGCTCTCCTCATGGCTTCTTTTATTCTTCTCAGGGTGTGAGACAAGGGGACCCTCTTTCTCCTTCCTTATTCATGCTTTTAGTAGAAGGCTTAAGTAGATCACTCATTTCTATGCGAAATGAAAGGATTTGGAAAGGTATTTCTATTCGGTCCTTTCCTTCCCCAATCACACATTCACTTTTTTCTAATGACACTCTACTGTTGGATCAGGCCACCATGGTTGAGGCTAAGGTTATCAAAAAAAATATTTCAGCTTACTATTCATATTCTAGTCAAATCTGCAATGCTGCAAAGTCAAAGATATTTTCCTTCTAAATGTTGACCCTTAAATTGAAAGACAACTTCTTAAGTTTTAGGGTTTTCAACTACTTAAAAAATCATCATTTTTCTTCTACCTAATATAAGAAGATGTGATTCAAAGCAATGGTTAATGCTTTTTAAAAATAGTAGCTAAGAAAGTATCCACCGTCAAAAATAGCTATTTTCTTTCATATAAAATTTTGTATAGATTTGTTGGGTATGCCTTTTACATTACCATTTTATATAAAAAAAAAACCATCTTAATAGTGATGGATGATTGAATGTGATTAGAAATATTGATATAAAAATATAGATAAAAAATGTAGAAGCAATCATATTTCAACATGAACTATGGGAAACTAATATTCACTTAGTTTTTTCCTTTTTTAAACTTCAAGATTTCTTGATTTCATTTCATGATATTTGCTAACCCTAACTAAAATTAATTGACTATCACATTAAATAAATATAGTATTAGTAAATGAAATCAATGTATTTGAATAAAAATCTCTACCCTAGTTATCATGATCAAGAAGATTATCATCTTGAATATAAAATGTCTCTAATAAATCATGTGTATGATTAACTTTTCATACATGGTATCTATTGGAGAAAAAAATTTATATGGTAAGGTTTATCTAGTTGATATGTCATAAATTTGGTTTCAGCTAAGATAAAATTGACAAAAGATCGAATGAACTTTTAATCTGATACAATAAGATGCTAATTATTTATGACAGCCAATTACATAATTATTTACACTGGTCAATTTCACCACAAGATACTGATTATTCACTCGAAGATGTTATTTCATATCATTACTAAAACCCATATTAATTGAGGATGTTTATTTCATCACTTCTTTAATATAATTGAAGGGCTACTCAGTCAAAGCTTCTAGTTTGAATAGCAAGCTTTACACGAAAATGAAGTCATTGAATGAAAAATGGATACACGTTTAAGGAGAGAATCAAGTTGCGTCGTCTCCCATACGCCATACGACTTCGAATATCTCACTGTGGAAGAAATTATTTCAACTATATTTGTTAGTTACGCCTCCCCTATAAATGGGTCGCAATGATGCATTGAATCCCATCTCAATCTTCATCTACATACTACATACTGATTATTAACATTTTTCTCTGCATTTGAGTTTTTAAAAACTCTCGACCCTAAACATGGGAAGTTTGCTGCGGATGAAAATAAACACATTGCTTGCCGTCCTTTTCCTTATGTTCATACTCGATGTCTCTGCTCGATATAACCTGCCAAATATTCCAAAGAAGAATAATGCGCTTACAAATATTGAGCAGTTGCCTGTTTCAGGTCCGGACCCTGGTAATTCTCCAACCAACAATAATGCGCTTACAAATATGGAGCAGTTGCCTGTTTCACCTCCGGACCCTGGTCATTCTCCAACGAACAATAATGTGCTTACAAATATGGAGCAGTTGCCTGTTTCACCTCCCGACCCTGGTCATTCTCCAACGAACAATAACGTGCTTACAAATACGGAGCGGTTGCCTGTTTCAGCTCCCGACCCTGGTCATTCTCCAACGAACAATAATGTGCTTACAAATATGGAGCAGTTGCCTGTTTCACCTCCGGACCCTGGTCATTCTCCAACGAACAATAATGTGCTTACAAATATGGAGCAGTTGCCTGTTTCACCTCCCGACCCTGGTCATTCTCCAACGAACAATAATGTGCTTACAAATATGGAGCGGTTGCCTGTTTCAGCTCCCGACCCTGGTCATTCTCCAACGAACAATAATGTGCTTACAAATATGGAGCAGTTGCCTGTTTCACCTCCGGACCCTGGTCATTCTCCAACGAACAATAATGTGCTTACAAATATGGAGCAGCTGCCTGTTTCACCTCCCGACCCTGGTCATTCTCCAACGAACAATAATGTGCTTACAAATATGGAGCGACTGCCTGCTTCAGATCCGGACCCTGGTCATTCTCCAACAAACAATAATGCGCTTACAAATATGGAGCAATTGCCTGTTTCAGGTCCGGACCCTGGTCATTCTCCAAGCCTCTCATCACAAGTAGATCACAAAAAAATTGTTTTACCAAACCACAACTGGGCATATAAGGGGCTCTCTCACAATGTCAAAAGCGCCGCTTCAGCGTAAGGACACCCACTGAAAGCCGTTTTCGGTCCTTTTCTCTTATAATCCGCAGACGCTAGTAACGCCATACAAATATAACATATTTTCTGCAATTCCTTCCTATCACTATTCATGTTCATTCATTCAGTAGATTGTAATAAATTTGTGTCGCGTTTCCATGGAATAGAATATATCTCTGATTAACACATCAACGAACTCTTGGATGGTTGCATTGTTTGAACATATCTTGTTTACTGTTTAGAGGGAAGTTAGACTCATATTGTTAACCATCCCCTAAGGTGAAATAGTATTGGACAATTGAAAACATTGTAAACGTCATTACCAGAAGATATATAAATGAATTAATGAATAGATAAAAAATTGTTGTATGGGATGAAGTAAAGTGAGAAAGATCTTTCGAATAATATGGAAGAAGAAAAATGACGAAACATGCATCACTATAGCTGTGTTTGCCTCATCCACAAATTAATTAGAAATAGAAACTTACTGTCAAGGTACAAAAATATTTAAATATATGTTACGCAGTAAGTAAGATGTAAATCAAGAAGTAATAATATATCATATATGCTTATACTAGCAATTGCACCTTGGTGTGCAATGGGTACGCCGAAGAGGTGTGGAAGTTAAATTTTGGAAAAAAAATTAGTTTTTTTACAATTTTTCTCTCTTTCTCACTATTTTTTCTCATATAATTATACAATTTATATAAATTTTCTCTCTTGAAGTTTCATGTAAGTATATTAATATTATAAAAAATATATATTTTATCTTTTGTATTATATTTTGTGTTTATTTAGTTTGTATTAAATAAAAAATATATTAAACAATAATTTTTTTATTAATTTATATTTAATAGTTGTTATTATAAAATATAATATATAATATAATTTGCATTATATATAATATATAATATTTATTTTTTAGGTAAATATATATAATATAATAATTATAACACAAATTATATAATATTTATTGATATTAAATAGTGTATTATATTTGTATGTTAATTTTATGTGTATTATAATAAAATATTGTTTTTCTTTGTTATAATAATTTTATAATTGTATTTAATATTTATTTATTATAAAATATAATTTCTATATAATATATATTATAAAAAATTATAATTAATTATTAATTATATGTATAATATATTGTATCTTATGTATATATAATCATTGCTATCATTAAATATAATATATAATTTAATAAATCTATATATTAGTATTCTAGAAATGAATTCTACCATTAATGTAATATATTCTTTAACTGCAATGGATTCTGAAATGGCGAGCTCTTCACAACTACAAAGCAGAAAGGTCTGTTGGGCGGATGATTTTGAATCTACTAAGAACCCACCTCAAGAGCATGGAAGGCCTCCTGATAAAAGACAACATTAAGAACATTTCTCTCACTCTCGTTGAGAATTTTCAAAGGGGGTAAATTTTCTTCCAAAACCTAACCCTAATGGCAAGGGAATTTTTGAAACCCCAAAGCAAGACTCTTTTCACGGGGGAAATTTCTCCTCAAATTCAACACTAATGGTAGTGGTATCGGGTAATTCCTAATCTATAGATTCTTTCAAAATGCTCCATCCCCACTCAAAGGCTTCATATTCCACCTGTAATATTTCCATATTCTCCGTGCTAGGAATGACCCTATTCTCATTAATAATTAGAATGGTCCAAATCCATCCAAGGACCCACATTTGTACCTAAGAACATTTTTCGGTCTTCATTCTTCTTCCCACTGTTCATCAATCCGGACAATCCAATCACATTCCTAGGATCCCTCACTATCAGAGGAAAAAGGAATGGCCCTTGAATCAGTGTAGAAATTAGAGCTCTCTTTAAAGCCAAGGGAGAAAACCCTCGCTTTTGGAAAAAATAAATAGCTCAACGAATAATGAAAGGAATAGATTTACGGGTCCAGACAATAACAATGGTGACTCTGGCTTGCTTGGTTTTGCTGCAACGACTAGAAAGGAATGAGAATGGAGACCAGTTCCTAGAATTCCCTTGTTTCTTGACAATCAATATGATGATTGTGAGTAGAATAACTTTGTGGAGATGATATGTCGCTTTCAAAAATAAGAACATGGATTTGGCAGAACTGGTATGAGTTCTTTAACTTGTTTGTGGTTTCTGCATCTTCTTTCTTTATAATATTTAAAAACCCAACAGTCAAAGGTAAAATTATGAGAAAAGGGCCAATCTGGATTGGAAATTCCTTTTTAGGGATTTTAAATTGGAAAGCAAATTTATCTTTGGAAACCATAAATTTGTGCCCTCAACCTGTTTGTTTCTCTCTACCTTTTCTTCCTGTTGAATACTTGGACTTACCATCCATTAAACAAATTCTAAATCATTTTTCATTATTTCATCAAAGTGAATTCTTGATTGTTAACAGTAAATCCTCGATTAGGGTTTGGGATCTGACAGAAAAATCTTTTGCTTCCCTTCCTCTTAAAAATAGACTCTCAGCTAAAAAAGGAGAGTGGATTCATCAAATCAAGGGGGATACCTTAGCATGGAAGGAAGCTAACCTTATTATTGATTCATATGTCTTTGTTAAGGTGGAAAATCCTCATCTAACTACTCTCTTGGGGGTGTTTGGCCTGAAAATGCATTCTCAAAAGGCTCAACCAAGTTTTCCCTCAAGTTCCTCTTTTTGTCGTGCTTCCCTTCATCGAAATCCTGAGGAATCCATTCGGGTTACTTATGTTAGTACTCAACCTATTGAGGGTAACAAGGTACCCTCAACCACCTTACCCATTAACAATGACCTTTCTTCTTTTTTGGACCAGTCTAATATCTCTCAGTCTCTGAGTGGGAACAATGCTCCTGTCAAAAATGACTTATCGCATTTTTAGAATATCTTGAGTGGTTCAGAAGAAGATTTTTGGAAAATTGTAAGTGAATTTATGAATAAAGAAGTTGAAGAACTTATTGAGGAAATAGCTGATGAAGTCTTAGAAGAAGATGGTCAAGGAATTAATACTCCAACTCCTCCCATCACTCAATCAGCTTCTAAAAGAAAGCTTTATTTCAACAAAGCTATAACTTCTATATATTCTTGTCCATCTTCTTCTCTTCCAGTCACTTTGGACCCTCTCCCTTTGCCTCCTATTTCTAAATTAGATTCTAAACTCAAGGCTTCAATTTCTCCCAGGACTAAACGAGGGAAAAAATATAACAAAGAAAAAAAGAATTTGGAAATTTCTACAGGTATTCGATCAACTTTGGAAATGAATCTCCAATCTAAGAAATTTGTGGGGTTAAATACCTCCCATCAATTTTGGCAATGTGATTCTAGTGTCGGGATAAAATCCTCAGGAAGAATTGAAAAGAAGAGGAGAGAGGAACTCTCTCCTCAAGGACAATGAGCGTCCTCTCTTGGAATGGTAGGGGCTTAAATTCCCTTAACGAGAAACGCTTAATTAAGCATCACCTATTAGGTACTCTTTCTGATATCATTATTCTTCAGGAAACGAGGCTATCATGCCTGAAAGAACCATGGTATGAGACTTCAATAAGCACCGCGGGAGATAGAATGTAAACCTCAACCTAATATTATTAGGGTACCAAGGGTATCCTATAAAGGAGAAATATCTAAGAGTCAGAATAAAGATCGTGAAAACATCGTGAGGGAAAAAATATCAAATAAATATCTAGAAAATACCTAGGCTATGTCAAATGAGTCATACAACAATAACACCCATGGGTGGCTTAGGTCAACCTATATGCATGAAGCATTTAATGTATACACCTCACACCAGCCTTAAGCATAAATTGGGTGGTAGGATAAAAAATGGGTCCCAAAATGACACCATGAGGTACCATGTACAGTGTAATCTCACGAAATTGAGAAAAGTAGAAAAACTAATGGGAAAACTACTATCCAAAAGAGAGAAAATATGCATGAAAATTATACACATGTAGAAGTACTACTTCTTTCACTCTGTACAATATATGATTTCCTCCATAAGAGAGAAAATGATAGAATGTCTATGGGACCCCCCATAATACATGTCCTACTACATTAAAGTTGGATAGCATGAATAGAGGATGCATATGTAGTTCCAAGAACGCTTCACAATGTTCCTTCCCTTGGGAAGAAATGAAACCAACTGAAGATGCAAGATATCTTCCCATGTGAGAAGATGTATGTATGATTTTGAATAGAGTTCAAGCTCATCAAAGAATGATGATGATGGTTCCCATGATGTCTTCAAATGTTGCTCAGAAATCTCCAAGCCAATGCTGACATGTGACGAATATTGATGGAATGAATCAAGTATCATAGAAGATTCTATAATAGGGGCCACAAGAACCATAGATGTATGGGAATAATTGGAACCATAAGAATCTAATACTATCACTATAGAAGTTGATGTAGGTGAAGGAAGAGAAATCATATCTGAAGAAGACAAGGCTGATGCAACTTTATTGAAGTTGTCATAAAAAAGAAGACTGATGTCCTTAATGTGTGCTTCCATGTCAGCAATGCGGGACTCTACAAAAATACATGAAATTTCGGGTTGATATGCATCCCAATCAACAATGCTAGGAAGACAAATATCCTATTGCAAAGAAGTGTTGGGAGCTCTTGGAGAAATGACTCTAAAATTCGATGAAGCAACAAGAGGAGGTGGAGGAATGATAATTTCCTCTATGTCAAATAGACACTCTGTATCTGAATCATGATGTAGGATGTGAGTTGTTATCATAGCAAGATCATGCAAGAAGGGAGAAACATTGGAGTCTCCATATATTTCCCAAATTTTGATCCATAATGCATGTGGACATTCAATATCCATGATGACATACAAAGAGTCATCTGGAATATGTAAACCAATTAATCCATGAATATGATCATGAATATTAAACCATTTATCCTTCTGAGTTTGTTTACCTGGTTCAGGGATAAGTCCATACAAATATGGCATGAGATTATGGAACCTGAGATGTTTTAGGATTCCTTCACACCAAGAATTATAGTTTCTCAATTTTAGGTTGATTATAGAAGAGTGGGTTTCATATCCCATGATTACAAACATGCTAATTCCTTAAGACAATAGAAAATCAATAGATTAAGAACCTTCTAGGATTTGGTACCTTATGCTAGTGCATTTTACAATCATATGATCTTCCTTTTTTCCAATTATGACAAAACAGAAAAAAAGACCCCTCCTTTGCAAAAATTTTAAATGATCAATCCCTTATCACTTCCCCTTTGTCACATTCATTTCAAAAGAAAAAATTCATTCTTTTGCAAATTTTTAACCATGACCTAAAACTCATTTACAAATTCGATTTCGCAAAAAAATGATCTCCTCCCTTTGTTCAAACTTTTATGATAACCAAGTTTGGATCGCTACTCATAATTCTTAGTGCAAATTTGAAGCAAAAATTATAAGTATAAATAAATGCTTTAATTGCAAACATAAATTGTAACTTGAGAGATATGTGGGAGGTCTTTTATCGGGTCAAATGGAAACAAAAATTAAAGTTCTATTACAATTAGAACTCATAATGGGATGAGAGAATAAAAGACGTATGGGAGATGACGTAGCTTGGCGTGAGATAGGATGGACCAAGTCAATGGTTGATCAGTCGCTGCCTTGTGCCATTGAACTGCACGTCAATGCAGAGCTTTCCCTTCACTCCATTCTACCAAGAACTCCATGCAGGGATGTAGGGCCGAATGGTCTCCAAATCAAGTGGGAATGGTCAAAACTTCCCCTTGCAAACGCAAACATGGATTTCCCTCCAGTGATTTCCTCTGTCCTTCCAATTTCTCTTCACAACAGAGTAATCACATCAAAGACCTGAGTTGTTTAGGATATAGTGGAGGGCAGGAATATGGAGGAAGCGTAGCAATGGAGCACAAAATGGAGGAAGAGTTGCAGGCTTCTTTAAGAATTCACGTGCCTGGCAAGTTCCCAACAATCTTCACATGGTCCTACCATGCGATTCACCCTATCGGTTGCTTGGTATTGACGCCTGCTCTGTCGAATGACTGTTCAAAACACCTCACCTAATAGTGGAATCATAATTCAAATCACCTCACCTGAGAATGGAACTGCGTGAGGCTTGGGTAAAACTTTGACGTTGCCCCCACTATGAAATGGATGGAGTGCAGATTGTAATCACTTGCAGATCGAAATCTATATAACTATAACCTTTGGTGAGGAATTTGTGGTACAAAATTACCTTTAGTAGGGTGTGTCATGGTTAGAGGGGTGCGAGTTGCCTTTAATAGGTCGTGCCCTACTTAGAGGGTTGCATTATAAGACACAAACTGCCACACACAACAAAGAGAATGCCACACACAACACAAAGATTCACGCCAGCTCTCAAATGCCAAAACGAAATAGGGGTGGGATCGATTTGATGAAGAAAATAGCCACAAAGTCTGACGATCTGCAACAAATTGTGCTTGTGTAAGTAGAGGTGTCACAAACTTTTTGAGTAGAGATACGCCATAGGGGTCGATCGATTCTTTCTTGCTGTGTGTAGGTTGACTCCAAACAGCCTCTCAAATTGCTTTAGAAATGCCTAACCATCACCCTACAATTACACATAATGGAAACAAATTGAATACAACAGATTCGTTCTACCTTTGGCTTGCACTATCTCCCCCTAAGCTCCAATACCATGAAAGAACTGTGAAAGACAAGGATTTTGAAAAAGCAAAGTGGAGATAGAATGTGTAAACTCAACCTCATATTATTAGACAGTCAAGGGTCTCCTTATAAAGGAGAAATATCCAAGAGCTGGAAAAAATATCAGGAGGGTAAAATATCATGTAAATATCTAGAAAACATCTAGGTTATGTCAATGAGTAATAGAACAATAAATGCCCAAGTAGGCTTAGGTAGACCTATGTGTATGCAAGCATTTAATGTATACATTGACAATGCCAATCAACAATAGAAATTTTCAGATCTTGGAATGATTAGGATTTGGTTCTTTCCCCTGCATTTGGTGCTTCGTGGGGAGTAGTCGCTCAGTGGAATAAAATCTATGTAAAAGTTGACTCATTAGAAATTAAGGAAAAATGGATAAAGTTTTATGGTAGATGCTTATAAACAAACATGCATTTCATAATTTACAATGTTTATGGTCCTTGCTCATTGGCTGGAAAAGGACAAGTTCGGAGACAAATTTCAGCAAGATTTGAGGACGATGCACTAATGCTTAAAATTATAGCAGGCGATTTCAACGTGATTAGAAGTTCCCCATAAAACATTGGTGGTATAGCTCCCCCATTTGCTTTGTTAGAAGACTTTATTAAATTCATCTTATCCAATAGTTTATATGACTGTGGGCTATCAAAAATGGAATGTATAATTGGAAAAAAAGGCGTAAGGATTTTTTGCAAATTGCAGAAAAACTTGATCGTCTTTTTCTCTAAAAAAATTGGTTGGTAACACCTTGGGATTTCTTTTTGATCATTCATGCTTTACCGGGTTCATATCACTTTCCAATTTCTTTCTCCTTTTGTAATTTAAGAAATAAAATTAAACTTCATTTCAAACTGGAGGATATGAGGTTCAGAGGTCCAATTTGTTTTATTTAATAATAAATTGGTGGCTTTCCAGTTCCTTTTTTAAGGGAACAAGAATGTTCCAACTGAGTAAAAAGTTACACCTCCTTAAAAGTAAAATCAAAGATTGGAACATTAATCATTTAAAAATATTTTCTCGAAAAAACTTCGGTTAGAATCTAAGTTTTCTGATATTTTTGAAGAGGTCATCAAAATGGGAAATGACAGTTCTCTCTTTTACAAGGAAAAAAAAACTCAAAGTTGAATTAGAAGAGATCCTAGCTCGAGAGTAGTGCTATTGGAAAAAAAAATCAAGAGAAACTTGGTTGAACGAAGGAAATAAGAAAACTAAATTCTTTCATGCCTCGACCAAATTACATCTTCAATCAAATAAAATTCTGTCAATTTCTTCATCTTCATGGTCTATTCTTTCTTCTAAAAATGATATTACATTTGAGGTAGTGAATTATTTTAAAAATCTTCTTTCTTTAGATGCCCCTTACAATTCTCATGGGGAGAATGAGATACTTGACAATATCTCAGAACTTATAAATGTGGATCATAATAGTATGCTAATATCTAAGTTCACTCTTGAGGAGATCATTAAAGCTGTCTTTTCTATGGAACCTGAGAAAGCTCCAGGTCCGGATGCATTTACAATTATTTTCTTTCAAAATTTTTGGGATATTGCGGGTGCTGATGTATTTCTTTCCTTACAGGAATCGAGAAGATAGATAAATGTATTAAAGTATTTCAATTCCACTTTCATTGCTCTCATCCCCAAGATTTCTGCTCCTTCCTCTTTTCAGGATTTCAGGCCTATAGCTCTCTGTAACGCAATTTATAAGATCTTCACAAAAGCTATAGCTTCTAGATTGGCAAAGGTATTACCTCTTTTCATCTCAAAGGTACAAGGTGGTTTCATTCCAGGGAAGGATACAACCTAGGTGCCATTGTGGCTCATGAAGTTTTGCATTCAGTCTCATTTGAGAAGACACCAGCTATGATTCTCAAATTAGACATGTTAAAATCATATGACAAAGCCAATTGGGACTTTTTATTGAAGATCTTGAGAAAATTTGGTTTTTTACAAGCTTAGTGTAAATGGATTCACTCGTGCTTCTCGGGAGGAATATTTTCAATTATGATTGATGGCTCTCCTCATGGCTTCTTTTATTCTTCTCAGGGTGTGAGACAAGGGGACCCTCTTTCTCCTTCCTTATTCATGCTTTTAGTAGAAGGCTTAAGTAGATCACTCATTTCTATGCGAAATGAAAGGATTTGGAAAGGTATTTCTATTTGGTCCTTTCCTTCCCCAATCACACATTCACTTTTTTCTAATGACACTCTACTGTTGGATCAGGCCACCATGGTTGAGGCTAAGGTTATCAAAAAAATATTTCAGCTTACTATTCATATTCTAGTCAAATCTGCAATGCTGCAAAGTCAAAGATATTTTCCTTCTAAATGTTGACCCTTATATTGAAAGACAACTTCTTAAGTTTTAGGGTTTTCAACTACTTAAAAAATCATCATTTTTCTTCTACCTAATATAAGAAGATGTGATTCAAAGCAATGGTTAATGCTTTTTAAAAATAGTAGCTAAGAAAGTATCCACCGTCAAAAATAGCTATTTTCTTTCATATAAAATTTTGTATAGATTTGTTGGGTATGCCTTTTACATTACCATTTTATATAAAAAAAACCATCTTAATAGTGATGGATGATTGAATGTGATTAGAAATATTGATATAAAAATATAGATAAAAAATGTAGAAGCAATCATATTTCAACATGAACTATGGGAAACTAATATTCACTTAGTTTTTTCCTTTTTTAAACTTCAAGATTTCTTGATTTCATTTCATGATATTTGCTAACCCTAACTAAAATTAATTGACTATCACATTAAATAAATATAGTATTAGTAAATGAAATCAATGTATTTGAATAAAAATCTCTACCCTAGTTATCATGATCAAGAAGATTATCATCTTGAATATAAAATGTCTCTAATAAATCATGTGTATGATTAACTTTTCATACATGGTATCTATTGGAGAAAAAATAATATGGTAAGGTTTATCTAGTTGATATGTCATAAATTTGGTTTTAGCTAACATAAAATTGACAAAAGATCGAATGAACTTTTAATCGGATACAATAAGATGCTAATTATTTATGACAATCAATTACATAATTATTTAGACTGGTCAATTTCACCACAAGATACTGATTATTCACTCGAAGATGTTATTTCATATCATTACTAAAGCCCATATTAATTGAGGATGTTTATTTCATCACTTCTTTAATATAATTGAAGGGATACTCAGTCAAAGCTTCTAGTTTGAATAGCAAGCTTTACATTAAAATGAAGTCATTGAATGAAAAATGGATACACGTTTAAGGAGAGAATCAAGTTGCGTCGTCTCCAATACGCCATACGACTTCGAATATCTCACTGTGGAAGAAATTATTTCAACTATATTTGTTAGTTACGCCTCCCCTATAAATGGGTCGCAATGATGCATTGAATCCCATCTCAATCTTCATCTACATACTACATACTGATTATTAACATTTTTCTCTGCATTTGAGTTTTTAAAAATTCTCGACCCTAAACATGGGAAGTTTGCTGCGGATGAAAATAAACACATTGCTTGCCGTCCTTTTCCTTATGTTCATACTCGATGTCTCTGCTCGATATAACCTGCCAAATATTCCAAAGAAGAATAATGCGCTTACAAATATTGAGCAGTTGCCTGTTTCAGGTCCGGACCCTGGTAATTCTCCAACCAACAATAATGCGCTTACAAATATGGAGCAGTTGCCTGTTTCACCTCTGGACCCTGGTCATTCTCCAACGAACAATAATGTGCTTACAAATATGGAGCAGTTGCCTGTTTCACCTCCCGACCCTGGTCATTCTCCAATGAACAATAACGTGCTTACAAATACGGAGCGGTTGCCTGTTTCAGCTCCCGACCCGGGTCATTCTCCAACGAACAATGTGTTTACAAATATGGAGAAGGTTCGCTTCACCCACGGACTCGGTCATTCTCCAACGAACAATAATGCTTACAAATATGGAGAGGCTTGCCCGTTTCACTTCCGACTTCGGGCTATTCTCCAACGAATCAATAAATAATGTGCTTACAATGCGGGATGGCTGCCTATTTCAGCTCCCACCCCGGGTCATTCTCCAACTTAACAATAATACCGTGCTTACAAATATGGGAGCAGTTTGGTTCGCTTCACCTCCTCGACTCGGTCATTCTCCAACTAACAATAATGCTTACAAATATGGAGCAGCCTGTCTGCTTTCTTCTTACCTCCACTTCGGGTCATTCTCCAACTTAACAATAATGCCATAAATATGGGATGTTGCCCTGGTCATTCTGCAACGAACAATAATGTTGTTACAAATATGGAGCAATTGCCTGCTTAAGCTCCGGACCCTGGTCATTCTCCAACAAACAATAATGCGCTTACAAATATGGAGCAATTGCCTATTTCAGGTCCGTACCCTGGTCATTCTCCAAGCCTCTCATCACAAGTAGATCAAAAAAAAAATTGTTTTACCAAACCACAACTGGGCATATAAGGGGCTCTCTCACAATGTCAAAAGCGCCGCTTCAGCGTAAGGACACCCACTGAAAGCCGTTTTTGGTCCTTTTCTCTTATAATCCGCAGACGCTTAAAATCTTTCATACAAATATAACATATTTTCTATAATTCCTTCCTATGACTATTCATGTTCATTCATTCAGTAGATTGTAATAATATTGTGTCGCGTTTCCATGGAATAGAATATATCTCTGATTAACACAACAACAAACTCTTGGATGGTTGCATTGTTTGAACATATCTTGTTTACTATTTAGAGGGAAGTTAGACTCATATTGTTGACCATCCCCTAAGGTGAAATAGTATTGAACAAATGAAAACATTGTAAACATCATTACCAGAAGATATATAAATGAATTAATGAATAGATAAAAAATTGTTGTATGGGATGAAGTAAACTAAGAAAGATTTTTCGAATATGGAAGAAGAAAAATGATAAAACATGCATCACTATAGTTGTGTTTGCCTCATCCACAAATTAATTAGAAATAGGTTCCATCAGCCAAGGTACAAAAAATATTTAAATATATGTTACGCAAGAAGTAAGATGTAAATCAAGAAGTAATAATATATCATATATGCTTTGAGTACTCAGCAATTGCAACCTTGGTGCAAATGGCACCAAGAGGTGTGGAAGTTAAATCTTTGGAAAAAACCTAGTTTTTTACAATTTTTCTCTTTCACTATTTTTCTCTCATATAATCATACAATTTTATATATAAATTTTCTCCCTTGCAAGCTCATGTAAGCATTAATACATAAAAAATATATATTTTATCTTGTATTATTTATGTGTTTATTTAGTTTATATTAAATAAAAACTATATTAAACAATAATTTTTTTATTAATTTATATTTAATAGTTGTTATTATAAAATATAATATATAATATAATTTGCATTATATATAATATATAATATTTATTTTTTAGGTAAATATATATAATATAATAATTATAACACAAATTATATAATATTTATTGATATTAAATAGTATTATATTTATATGTTAATTTTATGTGTATTATATTAAATTATAGTTTTTTTTGTTATAATAATTTTATAATTGTATTGAATATTTATTTATTATAAAATATAATTTCTATATAATATATATTATAAAAAATTATAATTAATTATTAATTATATGTATAATATTTTGTATATTATGTATATAGAATCATTGCTATGATTAAATATAATATATAATTTAATAAATCTATATATTAGTATTTTAGAAAAGAATTCTATCATTAATGTAATATATTCTTTAACTCAAATGGATTCTGAAATGGCGAGCTCTTCACAACTATAAAGGAGAAAGGTCTGTTGGGCGGATGATTTTGAATGTACTAAGAACCCACCTCAAGAGCATGGAAGGCCTCCTGATAAAAGACAACATTCAGAACATTTCTCTCACTCTCGTTGAGAATTTTCAAAGGGGGGAAATTTTCTTCCAAAACCTAACCCTAATGGCAAGGGAATTTTGGAAACCCCAAAGTGAGACTCTTTTCACGGGGTAAATTTCCTCCCGAAATTCAACCCTAATGGTAAGGGTATTTTGGTAACTCCTAATCTAGATTCTTCTCAAAATTCCTCTAATCTGACTTAAACGTTTCATAATATTCCACCCAGAACATCTATGCCTCCAGTCGAATGCCCTTATTCACACACAATAATCAATGGTCCAAAATCCATCCAAGGACCCATTTGCATCAAGAATATTTTTAACTTTTTCCATTCTTCGCCCTTCCCAATTGTCTATCAATCCGACAATCCAATCACATTCCTAGGATCCTCATCGTGCTGAAAACAATGGCACCTCTAATCGCTGAAGAAATAAGAGCTCTTTTTCAAAGCCATGGGAGAAAACCTCGCCGGTAAAAAATAAATAGCTCAATGAATAATGAAAGGAATAGATTTACGGGTCCGGATAATAATAATGGTGACTCTGGCTTGCTTGGTTTTGGTGCAACGACTGGAAATGAACGAGAATGGAGACCAGTTCCTAGAATTCCCTTGTTTCATGACAATCAATATGATGATTGTGAGTAGAATGCCTTCTTTGTTCAACTTTGGGGAGATGATATTACGCTTTCAAAAATAAGAACATGGATTCGAGAGAACTGGTATGAGTTCTTTGACTTGTTTGTGGTTTCTACATCTTCTTTCTTTATAATATTTAAAAACCCAACAATCAAAGGTAAAATTATGAGAAAAGGGCCTTTCTGGATTGGAAATTCCTTTTTAGGGATTTTAAATTGGAAAGGAAATTTATCTTTGGAAACCCTAAATTTGTGCCCTCAACCTCGCTTTGTTTCTTCTACCTTTCTTCCAGCTTGAATAATTGACTTACTCATCCATTAAACAAATTGTAAAATCATTTTGCATTATTTCTTCAAAGTGAATCTTGATTGTTAACAAGAAACCCTCGACTAGCGCTTTGGGACTGGCTTAAAAATATTTTGCTTCCTCTTAAAAAATTGACACTCAACTAAAAGAGGAGAGGATCTCAACAACCAAGTGGGAAACCTCAAGATGGAAGGAAGCTTTTAACCTTATTATTGATTCAATGTCTTTATTAAGGTGAAAAATCCTCATCTAACTACTCTTCCTCAGGTGCTTGGTCCGAAAGCATGCATTCCTGTTCAACCAAGCCTTCAAGTTCCTCTTGTTCTCGTATTTCATCGAAATCCTAAGGAATCCATTTGCTACTTATGTTAGTATTCTCAACCTATTGAGGGGTAATAAGGTACCCCAACCACCTTACCCATTGCCATCAATGACCTTTCTTCTTTTGGACTGGGCCTATCTCTCAGTCTCTGAGTGGGAACAATGCTCCTATCAAAAATGACTTATCACATTTTTAGAATATCTTCAGTGGTTCAGAAGAAGATTTGTGGAAAATTGTAAATGAAGTTATGAATAAAGAAGTTGAAGACCTTATTGAGGAAATAGTTGATGAAGTCTTAGATGAAGATGGTCAAGGCATTAATACTCCAACTCCTCCCATCACTCAATTAGCTTCTAAAAGAAAGCTTGATTTCCACGAAGCTGTAACTTCTATATCTTCTTGTCCATCTTCTTCTCTTCCAGTCACTTTGGACCCTCTCTTCGCCTCCTATTTCTCAATTAGATTTTGAACTCAAGGCTTGAATTTCTCCCAGAAATAAACGAGGGAAAAAATATAACAAAGAAAAAAAGAATTCGGAAATTGCTACAGGTATTCGATCAACTTTGGAAATGAATCTCCGATCTACTTCTAAGAAATTTGTGAGGTTAAATACCTCCTCTCAATTTTGGCAATGTGATTCTAGTGTCAGGTAACATCCTCAGGAAGAATTGAAAAGAAGAGGAGAGAGGAACTCTCTCCTCAAGGACAATGAGCATCCTCTCTTGGAATGGTAGGGGCTTAAATTCCCTTAACAAGAAACACTTAATTCAGCGTCATCTATTAGGTACTCTTTCTGATATCATTATTCTTCAGGAAACGAAGCTATCATGCCTGAAAGAACCATGAAAGACAGAGATTCTGAACAAGCACCATGGAGATAGAATGTGTAAACTGAACCTCATATTATTAGGTAGTCAAGGGTATCCTTATAAAGGAGAAATATCCAAGAGCTGAACAAAATATCAGGAAAATATCAGGAGGGAAAAATATCAGGTAAATATCTAGAAAATATCTA
>VDFB02369008.1:0-23019 GCA_007258455.2 Sequoia sempervirens | reverse complement strand
TTAGAGGGATTTCAAGATATCAAATGGTCAAATTGATGTGATCACTGGTAATTATGATATGTAGAGGAGATTTTATCAATTTTACACTCAAGATATGGTTCTCTTTGGGAAATTTATAAGTGCAAATTACTCTAAAATTTTGAAAATTTTATAGTTCCAACAGGGCCACTGGAAAATCCCCATTGCTGGTGTATGGAACCCAAGCTAGACTCCTAATACATAACCTCTTACCAATCTACAAGTTCATCCTGCAAGAAGATGTAGACATCTCTGAGCCTATGGAAGAGATTATAGAAAAATTGGTTGAATTGGATGAAATTAGATCTCAAGCACAAGAGTAAAATACGAAGATTCAATCACAAATGAAGTACCTATTTGACAAAAGGGACAAAGATAGAAAATTTAAATTGGATGACATGATCCTTATGTGGAATGCCAGAAGCTAGGATAAAGGGAAGCATGGGAGATTTGAAGCTTTGTGGTTGGTCTGGTTTAGCATTATTGGTAAATGTGGTGAAGACTCATACTACTTGCAAAATATGATCGGTGAAGAGTAGGCATTTCCAGTGCATGGACAATTCCTAAAGTACTTCTTTTCTTGAAATTATTACTTTCTATGCACAATAGATGAGGAATTTTTTAATTTCTTTTTTCACCACCCCCAACCTTGGTTTGCATCCCAGAGAGTACTTCTGGATTCTAACAATGGCCTCACAGTCATTTATCCCCAACTAGAACCACTATTAGTACTAAAAAAATAGCCTTCAATTTCCCACAAAACATCAAAATTTTCACCAAATTTCCCATCACCTAGCATACAATTTAAAAATTCATCATTTAGAAATACTCCATTTATCCGCCCTATATTCATTACCTTAACAAATTCACATTCACTTCCTTACCCACAAATAAAAGTAGCCATGTTGATGAAACTACACTATATCGGCATAAGTCATCTTAAGCTCCCTTCGAAGAAGTGATGGAGTGATACAACTTGAATATTATGAAGGAGAGTATAACATGTCAAGGGAACTTTTTTTGTGTCCCTTTGAGAATCCGATAGATGCCTTATCAAAGACACATCGATGCATCAAAGGGTAATGTTTTGGGTCTCTTCAATAACCTGATACATTGACTACCAAGGAGCATGATATTTTAGTTTGTATTACTTTAGCATGACTCATGGGGTTATTACATCTCAACATTCAGGAAATAGAAAAACATCTCTCAGACATGACTTAGCAATATATCAGAATGACAATAAAAAGTCGAAGAGACAATACATACACTTGAGAATTAGAGAGACTTTAGGATGTTGGGATGAATGATTCATGATTCCCTTCAACATAGCGAGAAAGGAAATGTTCATCACATGGAAATGTATATATCTACGAGATGAGGAATTCTTCTCTTCAATGGGATGAGGGAGTTTATTAAAAGGAAAAAGGATATGTCAATCAAAAGAGTGTTGGGGAGAGGGATCTATATCGGTGATGTTGGTTGTTTTTACTATAACCAGGTTAGTCTTCTAATCTACCTATGGAATTTCCAATTGCAATTAGGGGCAGCTCAAAGGACCTGGACCAATTGACGAGGATTTTAAAGACCTACACTTTGGGCTTTGCAAGACCCGGGAGGGTGATCCCTTAATGCATTTATAACCTTTACACCATTATCATAAACAACATTAACAACAATAGATCATCTCATTAAATATCTTAGCACAATAGGATAATACTAAATAGAATTGATGTTCATCAATAATATCAACTATTTGGAGCATGAGATAACTACAACACATTTCATAGTATAAAATAGTAATTGATTTGCAATTTGTAGCAAGCTCTAGGTAAAGACAAAAAAATACTGAACCATATGAATAAGTACAACTTAGATTAGTGCCATATATTCATTGGGGGAGTCAAATTCATAATCATCTAAGGGTTTATGACAAATTTAACACATAACATATAAGATCCTTGATAACATTGTTTTACAATCTCATCAACATGTATTCTAACCCAACATTGCTTATCAAATCCTTATACATAACATATCCACCTACAATTCCATTCAAGCATTTTAATTAATTCCTTGAATTAAAGCTAAAACAAGAATCATACACACCACAACGGTGAGATGAACGAGATAACCCTTGATCATCTTATTTAAAATTCAGATATGCATGTACAATGGAGAGACATGAGTTTGAATTAATCATTTCAATTCATATGCCAGTATTGTCATAAAACATCAGATCCCCATGAATTCAAAACTTGCTACAAAATGACTCAAAACCTAAATTGCATTTTCCCTAAAACCATCAAACTTTACAATTTGCTCTGCCCTTCACCTAGATTCGACCCAGAAATATCTCACTTGCTAACCCATACTTCTGGCCTTGAAATCCTTCTTATAGAAAAGAAGGAGAAAAAAAGCATTGGGCCAAAAAGCACACGTGTCACCAACCAATTTGACCACCTTGTAACATTCCAAAAAATTGTTACAATAGGAAATTCCTGGAGAATCCTCTTGTTCATCATGCCTGCTGAGAATGGTTGACGCAGCAACAAAACTTCAAGAATTTTGTGCCAAGACTATCACCAAAAACAAAACTGGAATCTATTGTAACTACAACAATTGATTTGTCAACCGTTAACAACCTACTCCTTTTCACTCCTCCTCATTTAAATATACATTTACCCATTTTTGGTATTCCTCATCAGTAGGCCAATCAAAATTTATTACCTCATTCACCTTGACACTATAAGGTGTATACTTAACTGCCACCTGATTCGCTTCTCTTTCAAAAGACTCCAAGAATGAATTGGTGCTAATTATTTTTTCCATACAACTCACTAATAAATCATAATCTGAGTCATCAAAAATTAATTTAATTTTACCATTGATGACCTCATTTTCCCGATCCTGCCATTGTTGGAGTGACCTGATATTTCCTTGCTCATCAATTATGTTAGGTAACAATGTGTCACTCCAATCATCAAAGTTCTTTACCAACTCTTTGATCTTCCTACTCAAGTCATCTGGTAAAGTCTGAAAACCTTGCAATGACTTAACTAACACCTGAGTAGGCCTTAATGATTGGGGCCTATTATTTATATCAAACCTTGATGCTTTATACATTATATCTAGATTGTTGGCCCTAGGGATCTAATTTTCAATTAATGGTACTACTACCTCCTGATCCCTATCAATATTCTTTATTGTACTCAATAATAAAGAATATAAAGAATACACAGGTGACAATTTGTCATCAACTTTCTAATTTAAGTGTCTCAATACAAAATTTACAACCTCCCTTTGCTTTATAAATATTCCCTCCTCACTTACCTTCAAGGATGCCCGCAACTCTATAATTTTGTGCATTAGCTGCTTCTTCAAAGGATCAACAGAGCATTCCATTTCTTCATCAATTAGCTCTAAAGTAGGGCTGAGGGAAAGAGTTTTTCTAGGAGACCTTGGTGTAGAAACAATAGGAGAAGTAGGAGGCACTAACCTTGATGTGGAAGGAAATTTTCTGATCCCTAGAGCATTTGATGTCTCCCCAATCTACTTGTTCTTTAACCTGTCCACCTCAGTCTACAACTCAACATTCCTTTTTTGCATCTAGCTATACTCCTCAATTATGACATTGTACTTCTCCATTAGGCTTTTCTTTTCATCATCCTCTCTTTTAGCAATCTTTTGGGCCAATTTGGCCACATTTACAGTCAAATTAGTAGCCTATGTGGTTGAGGTCTCTGAATCTCTCTTTATTATCAACCCTCCTTTTAAATTTGGGTTAATATCAGTAACATTCAGCTTTCTCCCTTGAGGGGCCAAAGCCCAAATTGCTAAGGTCTTGTACTCTTCACTAAAGGAAGAATCTTGCAACATTGCCTTGACCTCTTCTTCAAAATCTTGTAAGGGGTGCTTGGAATTCAAAATAGCGTTAAAATCTACAACATCTACAATGTCCCACTCAGGAAAGATCAAGACACCAACTTGATTTACTAGTTTTCTCCCCTCCTCAGGAGTGATGTTCTTGAACCCTTTCATTAGTTCAACTTTCACTTCATCATCATTCTCCTAGTCTGACCTATTAGGTCTCAATTATATCCTCCTCTTGCATTTATCTTGATATTCTTACAATTTCATTCTCCACACTAATTGCAAGAAGACTGGAGTTTTTACAAATGCATTATCATCTAGAAACTCCTTACATGCTTTCGTTATTGCATCTTGCACACATTTTCCTTTCATATCCAGATTAGAGAGAACCAATTCAACCATCTTGGGAGGGGAAGGCATACCCATCTGCATGTCTTGGTCAGTGAAAAAAATCTCACCAACCAAATCCTCTTGTGATTGTTGAATTCTTTTCCTTTTAGGGCTTGGCTTTGATGGTGGTGGTGAAGGACTATTTTTGGGTGATGCTTCCAAATCAATAATTTTAATTTCCCCAAGCGTTTTGAGCTTTGGACCTTTTTGTGTAGGAAATTTCATTATTTTCTTTCCCTTTCTATCCTCTTCTTCCTCATCACTACTATCATTTCTCTTCCTTCTATAAATAAGCCATCTCTCTATAGGTTGGTAAGTTGTCATCACTTCGATTGGCCTGGCATCGTGCTTCTGTATGCCCAAGTTCAACTCCAAGTTTACCTTCTTGGTCATCAAGGTGCCCATGATTTCTTTAAAGTTGCCCATCAAGAAGTCAATTTTCTTATGGTATGGACTGAATTCCATCAATGGATCATACTTTGGATCCATTTTTTGCACAATATCCAATAGCTTGTCATAGGCTACCCATTTCTCCTTGTTCGACTCCTGCTTATTTAGGTCAAATTCATTTCTAATCTAGTCTTCAGGGAAGTTGAACTCATGCATAAACTTACCACCTTTTATCCTTTTTCTGAAAAGAGAAAAGAAGCCCTCAGGATCATGTTGTCACTTGGGACCAAACCTCAAATGGTATTCTTCAAAAAATTTCTCAAAGTGTACCTAGCCTCCCTTTGAAAAGATAAAATCTGATACCACTGTATAATCTTGGAAAAAAGTTCCTTTACCTTTTCCAGTAAGGTTATCCTCATGGATACAACCAATCTGCCACATAACTTCTACAAATCCCACTCTTGGTGGCACATTATATGGAAATATATGAGGGGTCCCCTGAAAACCATACACCCTCAAGACAGTGCTGACTGGGTATGGAATAATATCACCCCAGTTATGGAAAACCTTCAATTCTGGCTTCCTCCCCTTTGGTCTAAGGAAATCATGCAACTCCTCAGGAATCTTGGGTACATTTACCACCAGCCTAGCTCTCAATCTCGAAGAAAAACAATTGTCAAAATGCACATAGCTGGCATTCTCCCTATTACATGATAAATCTGCAGTCCACACTTGCACTGGCAATCTTTCTCCACTAACCAACTACCTTAACTCCATCTTCTCAGAGAAGAATTCATCATTCTTATATGGGAACATATACATTAACATGGAATACCAGAAGAATGGAGTGCCTGTATCATTTTGCTACAACTTCAATAGCCCTTCATGTATCTTTTCAGCCAACAAAGAAGCAAAATCATAAATCACTGAGAAATTAGGGTGTTGTATTTTCACCCCCATGGACATGTAAGCAATAGGCATCATTATGTTAGGGTTAAAACCCAAAATCTGGCACAATGAGTAAAAGGTGGCCAAGAAATGATTTGCAAAGTAGTTTAGTCTGAAAGGTTCTTGATCATTAGGGCTAAAATAGAATTTTGAACCCCCTGCCCTAGCCAAATGAGGTGGGAGAAACTTCACTCTGAAAAGTGATTTCAACCTCCCATATTCTTGTTTCATCTCTTCAAGATCAATAGGAACCAAGAACGTACTAGGCTCACTCAAATCAAAAACCTGTCAGAATTCCTCTTTGTCGATGCTTAATAGAACCTCTCCATCATTATCTCAAATCACCCATGTGATAGGGTCATAGCGTGCAGCCACTGCCCTAAGAAATTCTATATTATGGAACACATTCAGTACCACCAACTTCCCCATATCATACATCCAACCATTAGAAAAGCGGTGGGGAAAATTCCTTTTTCCAAACCACAATTTGAACATCTCTAGACTAGTAAGAGGAACCCTAGCATCAACTATGTTGGAACAATTATATACTAATCCCTCCCCTAGAGTTTTTCCTTGCATCAAAACCAACCCATTATTCCTATCATTCGTTGACAATGGCAATTGATCTAGGAAATCATCATATAGGTTTCTACTTAAATAATCAATCTGGCCAGAGTGTTGCTTTGTCGGTGCCATCTTGAATAAACTAGGGCTTCCTTGCTATTTCAAACTTTAAAAAAACTAGGGCTAAAAAAAATATGAAATTACAAAACAAAACCTTGCAATTTCCCACAATTCAATTAACTTATAGCCCTAAAACAATTATTAACAAGCCCTATGAAAAGCACACAACAAATTTCCCCCAAATTTGAATTCAAAATAACCAGGAGATACAAAAATCAACTCATGACTTTGTGTTTGCAAAAACCCAAATCTCTATTGCAATAACTCGTAACTTCATCCTTGGCCTTGAGACTACTCTGCAAAGATGTTTGAATGCTTTATGACACAATAAAATCAAGAGTATAATTGCTTTATTTCGATCAAACACTACTAGTATATGTCATGTCCGCCATTAAAGTTTACTCACGCGGTGCGCCAATGGATCTAATCACATTTGATGCAGATTCAAATACTAGTCGTTGATCCTTCACCTTGGTCAGATCATTGAATGACTCCCTTCAAAAAATACTGACATAATCTCCATCATGGCAATAAGGGCCCACCAAATCCTTTGTGTTTCCAGGGGAATCCATGTTGCAGTCGCCCATAATATTGCGATCAATAAAGACCTCGCAACTCTGATCATGTGATAGCAAGCAATCGTGGATCTCAATCATTGGCAATCCTATTTGTTCAACATAGTCGTAAGCTTTGTAATTAACCATCGAGAACCTTTCCTATTGAGATTATAACATCGCCGTTGATTTGAAACATGTGCATCTCATAACTACTTTAGTAACCCGCTACATAATGTATTGAAACTAGATAAATGTATCAAAGTATTTCTATCATCTCTTCAGCTTCACTAGATGAGACATGTGGCGCTTTGCCATGATATCGTGATCAACCAAAATAGTGTGGTGGGGTCATCATGGGATGGCGAGGAATGGCTGAGATCAAACGACAATTGACCTATGGTCACACAAACTTGTCCCACTGCAAAATATAAAAAATTTATTAAAAGAATGAGGGGACACCACTAGGCTGATAATGAACAATGACATAAGTTGTTTTTAACAAGGGAACATAGGACCAACCAAGACTTAGGAAAAATAAATTCAAGCGAAGGAAATAAAATGATAAAACAAAAGGGGCCCAACCTAGATGCACAAAGTGAGTAGGGAAGTTCACCAATCTCAGATGGCAGAGGTTCTTTAATGAGTGCTTCTGTCAAACACTCTTATCAACACACCCACAAATGGTAGTCTTTGTATAAAGAAAAATCAACTCACCAAGAGCCTTTGAATCTCAGACCTTTGAGGGACTTGAAATCATCTCAAACATGTTCTATCAGATCACAATCAAACACCATAGCCATTATTAGCACTTAGGAAACCCCATGAGTTCATTCCTCAACTAGTAGACCTCTTTAAACCCAATTGCTTGTAGCACTGCTTGGTAGGACAGTCCAATTAATTCTCACCCACAAACATATATCTGATGTAAAATACCATTTTTAGGCAAGTATAATATGCCTCTACAAGGCCACAAAATTTCACTTCTTGACAGTGATTAGAAAAGCAACCATGGACCAACCTATTGATGTCCTCAAGAGGCCTAATTGAGTGCACTTGACTGGTTTTTGGTTACCTAGGCTCACCCCTTCTCCCTAAATCCTTTTTACAAACTCCTACAGGCTACTTACAACCATTTCAATTATTCCTAAGTGCCACCTTGAAGAAAAAATCTCTCAAACAAGCAAAACTCAGATTTTTGCTTTACAAGCTAGGCCTGTCACATGAAGATGTCAGGCCTAGATCAGTTTGCAACTTTCCCAAAACATTTGGCCATTCTCCAAAACCTTTAAGAAATGAAAATATACAGAAATACCTTCCATCCCACAAGAAATTAGCAACTATACACCATGGGAGTGGAAGATAGAACCATTTTTTTGACCAAACCCTAGTTTTGAGGGTTTTTTGACCTGCTGCTGCTAAAACGAAGATATCTCCACTTATACTGGATGAAAATTCACCAAACCAATTTCAAATAAAATATGACACTCTCCTCTTTCCAACCATAATATACTTGAGCTAGTACAGATCGTAAAAAGGTCATACCACGTGTTTTAGCAGCAAATTTACACACAAAATTTTCCATAAAACAACCACTTTTTCATTAGAACTTAAAAAAAAATGATTCAACAGCCATTCCTCAACCATGAGAGGCTTATTTAACATCCAATAACCCTTCCCAACATCCTCCAACTGTCATTTGAGTTAGGTGGATGTTGGAAACCATCTTTTTTAACCAAATAGACCCCTAATTGCCTAGTTAAGGCAATTGATTACAACTTCAAAAAAGCCTAAGTGAAATGAGGCTTCAAATATGAAATAAAACGTATAAAAGAAACCAAAAACACTAAACATGTCAAGGAAACTCCCCTCAAGGACTTGGATACATCAAGGCACTTTAATTCTTTAGTTTTCCTAGATGAACCAAGCTTACATGGTGAGGAAGGAGACCTTGTTCTCACAACAAAACTTGACTCCAAACTAAAACTTGTTACAAGAAATGAAAGATGGTTCTTGGAACCTTATTACATCTCAAAATTCTTCACAACAAACAAAGAAAACAAACAATGCCTCTAGGAGGCATGAGTAACCCAAGGTGCTCCGCTAAACTTAGACAAAGCGATGGGGCTTAAGTTGTTTTAAAACCCTCCAAAAAAGTAACAGCCAAATAGATCCCACCCAAGGTGTAAGATGAACACTAGGTTTTTACATGAAGAAAAAGGTAAAACCCCAACCTTAGGATTTTCCCAAACACCATAGATGACCAGAGACATAAGGTAGGATAAAAGAGAACACAGAGAACAAAATTTTGAAGTTCCATCAGGTGAAAGCCAAAATCAGTCCCTTTGATAACCCTAAAAGCAAGAAGTGAATGACTAAACTAAAGACTCCATCTGTTAGGTCTCAAAAATTCAGGTTATAAACCTTAAGAGGGTTCTAATCTCTTTGGGAAATTTTTTGGATAATGAATGGGGCTAATTGATATGTTCAAGATCCCCCTGCACTTTAGGCTCTGCCAGACCTAGGTGGATGTACCTAAATGATAAAGCAGATTTGAAAGTTATAAGTGCAATCTCTAATAAAGGTAATCTATTCATAATGGAACATGGGAGTGAAATAGATGCAAGGCTAATGATTAATTCCTATTGTAAATTTTTTTGAGAATTAAGTGTATGAACGAGGTTTGTAAAGCATATTGTTTGAAATAAAGTGACTAGTGCCTAATATGATTGGGTAAATGGAGTCAAGAGGTAGATGATGTGTGGATCCTTTTCCTAGCTTAACTCTAACTGTTTGGAACTTTAAATGTTTATAGCTTGTATGAACGTGCAGGTCTGTAAGTTATTTGGACTCTTTTTATTGATCCTAGTGATATCCCCCTAAACTACTGTGAAGTTTTGAAAGGATTTTAATCCTTGTGTGAAGGAATCCAATCAAGGAAATCAGTTCAAAAGGGCTTTAATCCTAGGTAGGAACCTATTAAACATGATCTCTCAAGAGGAAATTTAATTCTCTTCCCACAAAAACCAATCAACAAAATCACACAATTGCAACAAATTTATATTGACAAGTTAAATATGTGTTGATATACTTAATTTTAATAGCATAGGTAGACCAGTGCAGAGACAACCAAAAGACATATAAAAATTAATATTAACACATCAGTTCAACACAAGAAATTGGGCCACCAATTTAAATATTCTCCTCCATTATATTACTTCAAAATATTTCACAATGTGTATCAAAAATTTTCTTTTATCTGTTGATCTATCAACTATCGTAATATCTATTGATGATTGATGATCTGATTCCAGTTGTCATATATACATCACATTTCCAAGGGTTGCGACCCTTCGCACATCCTTCTGGTGCAACTCCTCATTCAATTAAGAAAATTTTAGGTCCCCATGATAAAGAAAATAGACTACAACACTCAAAAAATAGACTGCAACACTCAGAAACACAGTTGTGAAATCTACTCCAAGAGCTTACTTTGAAAAATCGCAAAATGAAGCCAGTGAAATTTCATGCAAAACCAACTTGCAAAGTTTATTTTACATATGTGAATGTGCATGCCTGATTTCAACTTCTTACGGTTAATTTTTATAAGGTTTTAAAGTATCAACTTGAAGTGTTTTGAAAAATATTGTTTCTTGTTGTCAGTTCTCAAAAATGCTGGTTAGAAAACCACAAGAGGTTTCCAAGATCTTTGTACATTTTAGGCTAACAAACAAGGCCAATTTGTATTTGAACCTTCTTCTCTTTAGGCTCTACCAGACCTAGGTGGGTATACCTATGCAAATGAGGCAGACTTAAACTCTATGTTTCATTTTTAAGCAATATATCCACAATGGCAATTGGGAGTGGGATATATGAAAGCTTAATAACTACTACTAAAATTTGAGATGTGAATGTTTGAATGAGATTTTATAAAATTCTAAAATGGAATAGGTGTGACCAGTGCCTACTTCTGTTGGGCTCATGGGGTCAAGAGGTAAATGATATATGTGTCTTATTTCTGGATACAATTCAATTTTTTTGGCACTTTTATGATTTTATTTTGGCATAAACGTACAAAGATGCAATTATCAAGTTCTTCTTATTGATCCAAATGACCTTTTCTAGATTACTGTGATTAATTAAAAGAATTTAATCCTTTCTTGAAGGATCCAGTTAACTGAACCACACAAGAGCAACAAATGTGCTTTGATAAATTGAAAATATCCTTTATATATCAATTTAAATAATAAGGAAATGTCAACCTTGGAGATAACTGGATAATATTTTTAATTATTTCAACAAATAACTCACACCATAATAGGATCACCAAATTTATGCATTCTTTTCCATTATATAATTTTAAAATATTTTACAATATACAACATAATGTTCTGTTGAGGGGACTAACCAACCTATCCAACTACCTAACCTACTACTGCTTCCCTCCTTTGATTCTTTTATTTCATCTTACATATATACATTGTTCTTTTAGGGTTACAACCCTTCACACCATCTGTAACTCTTCGTTTAATTGTCTTCGAACGGAAAAATAAAATATTTAATTAGTTTCATTTGGAAAATTAAATATTTTAATCTTTATTGTCTTCATTTCACAATAATTCTTTTGCTGGAAACTTCACATCTATTTTTCACCCATTGAATATAATTTGGGTAAGAATGATTACCCGCCTTTTAACTCCTTTGGTAGAAAAAAATTTCCTCCTGGTGAGAATATTTTACCTTGTACTTAATTTGTGCATCTTTATTCAACATGAAATACTCTTTGAGTAATAATAATCTTCATGAAAAATAAATTATTTCATAATACTTTAGTATTAATTCTTTTGCCAACAATTTCTCATTTATATTTACATTTGGGGAAAATATTTCTCTTTGTATTTCACCTATGTGCATTCACTATATTTACACAGTGAGAAAATCACTTGTCCCTATATATCCACTCAAATAATTATCTCACCGTGTAAAAAATATTAATGTCTCTTATTTTGTTTGATCTTCACTGCATCCACAGAAAACATTTCATTTTACCGCATACCAGCATATAGATTTGAGAGCCCTTGCGGTAATGTGGGGAATATTAAGAGATCTTCTGCAAAACTGCACACAATTTTGAATCCTACTATGGGGACGGGAAGACTCATCACACCTACATATCTTCTTAGAATTTCCTTCAAATTACACCTATGGTAAACTCTATAATCCTCAAAATAAATTCATCAAGACATTGGCCATATTTGAATGTAAGATAATTTAAAATAATGACTCCACTTCCATACTGTAATAGCTCCAAGATTCTCCTCCGTGATGTAGGAAATGTCATCATAATACCACCCATCTTTTGTTGGGTGCCTATGGTGATGCGGGTACAATGGTGTTTCTTCCTATTGCCTACACAACCTTATCAATAGTGCCATCATCTCCCTTCCATTTCCACATAATCTATTCTTGAAATTATTAGGGTTTCTTGGGTTATTGGAGCAATGGACTCAGAGGAGCCAAGCAAAACATCTATTTATGTTGATTGGCCTACACCTTCACGCTCTATGAATCTCTGATATCCAAGAAATGTTCACAATGATTAACATGCTAATCTATCTTTCTCATGAAAGTCATGAATATTAGGGCCCATGGATGGAAGTATACCACTCATGGTTTGGTACATGTAGGAAGTTGTGTTTGGCTAGTGTCAATGTTGGTGGCTAGAGCCTAAAGCTTAGCCATAGCTGTTAACCATTGATTTTTTGAGGATTTCCTTCATATTCAATTTTCACCTGGCTATCAATCCATAGGTATTTTGTTTCTATAACATCAACAAGAGTTCATCCAATTCTAAAGGGAATCTTTATGCTGGAGTTTGACTACTCCATCATGAAAATTCAATGGGGTTTCACTCCTTCATTGTCCCTCTCGGTAGATTAAATCAAAATTCTTACAAGGGTTTGCCGATGTGCTCCACTAACCTTCCTTAATGATACTTTGTTGTGTGTAAAGAATACAATTGAAGCGATTGCTTCCATAACTACAATTGGTCTTGTTTTGGGCATGCGAACAAAAAGAGTAGCATGTTTTGATCATATTGATTAAATTTCCCAAGGTCCTCTTATGCACAATTTCTTCTTTAGATACTAAGATACTATCAACGTGGATGAAGATAGTCTTCCCCAAATATTGTCCAAATGATGTTGATCCATCTTCTTCAAGCTTCTAGTTGACTTGATTCGCTCTCCTACCAAGATCTTTTACAAATGAGCTCAGATGACTTTTTACTGAAATATATGTATTGTCACTAAGTTGCCTAGCTATTTCTTTTATCAATCTAATCTATTGGTAGTAATCAGATATGTTTTGATTCTTCAGTCCAACCCATGTTTCTTGAATTATTAATTCCCTTTGGCTTATGTTCTTTAAGTAACCAAAAGTGTGTCATATACAATTCATATTACTGACTTGTGGTTTTGAAAAGAGACAATATTTTTTGGATTTCATCATTAATCCTATTACTTATGTTCTTATTTTATATGAATATGGTGCATGTATGCTCCCCCTATCAAAATAGGCATAATAATGTAACTAAAAGTTCAATTGAAATGTTGAAATAAGGTATGATTTCCAATCTATGCCTCCTAATGATCATACTAGCAAATGTAATTCATGAAATGGTTTTGATGAATGGCATTAGACAAAACAGAATGTGGAAAATCATAAACATCTAAAATGCATCCCAAACTGAAATGGGTAATCATCAGATTTTAATTTCTTGACCTTTTGAATTGTGATCAGCTAGCCTCTAGAATCGCTTTGGAAAATTGCTCAGAACTTCCCCTTGAGATGTAGAAATGCATCCATATGTTGAGTTGTGATAGGGGAACATGGTTGCAAGATAGTTTCTCATGAAGATGAACAGATCCAAAGTTATGATATTTTAAAATGTGCTCCTGGGGCTGATTTTACAACTAAGTTTTCTGAGTGTTGTATTAAATTTTTTGACATGGAACATTCAAATTTTACAAAATTTGAAGGTTCCAACAATGGCTCTGTTTGGAGATGTATGCCCCCTGTGGGCATAGCAGGAATCCAGGCCTCTTGGAGAGCAGACCAAATGTTTCATCCATTGAGCAACAGATTCAAATTCTTTTCTGTCATGAATTGATTTTGTTTTAAAAAAACCACACCATAGCCAAGGGCACAAGGCCACAAAAAGAAAGGCCCTTATTTTCTACTATCATACACTTTGTTTTGTTTTGAGTTCATGAAACTCCTCTTAAAAATATTCATGTAGTTTGCCCTGTTACATGCACTGTCACTGAAAACTTCCAGAATAAGACTGTGTTCAGCTTGACTCATGTTCCTTTCACCATTCTGCAGTTCATATTTTCCATCATCATGTGATAAATATTTTTCATCTTTAGCATACAATGTGTATGCACATTCAATGCAAAATTTCTCATTATTCTGCTCACTATCATATATTGCAAAATGATCTCCCAGCTGTACTGAAAACTAAAAATACAAAAGCTTTTCTTGTAAGTCAAAAAAATTTGTCATACCAACATTTTCTAGGATAATTATATCTGAAACATTTTATATTTCTTTTATGTCACTAATTTCATATTTTTGATCCATACAATCATCATTATGCACACTTGAATTAACCAATGTTGAGTATTCAACATCTTTGATGTGTAAATCATTCTCAAAGATCTTTGTTTCTGAATTATGTATTCCTTTTTTAACATAGGAAAAAATAGAATTATGATCAGCTGCAAGGGTTCCCTCATGATGGTTACCCAAAATACTTTCCTTGTCAAAGAAAATGTATGCAGGGGATGAAATTTCAGCAGTATCCCTATGTGTACATTTTTGGTATTCAATTGTCAACAAATCTGAAATTTTTTCACTACTGAGTGAACACACTTCCTCTTCTACATCATTGCTGCAGTACTTTGTATTCTTTTCATCATTACTACAATAATCAAGATCATAAAAATATGACAATTCAGATGCACTGTTCTGACAGTCATAATTTGATATGCAAGAGAGACTTTCTACATCTTTTTCCTCCTCATGTAGGCTGCAATAGAAACTATTTTCACTCACATATCTATCCTCCATGAGACGATCAACATCATTTCTTTCTTCATTGTTGTAGGGAATATTGTCTTCTTTTATTTCAACTTTCAATTTTTCAATGCTATGACAATGAATACATGGTTGTACCTCCACATCATCTGAATCATGGCTGATATATTCCTCAAGTAGTGTGTTTCCAACAATATCTTCAACGCTGTAATCATCCTATAAAGTAGAAAATTGATCCTCAACAATTTCATCTTCATCAAAATTATTCTCTGTGTTGTTAGATTCAAAATTTCTAGCATGCTCATGCTGATTATCCATAACCATAGTTGTGCAATAGTAGTTGGCTTTGATGACTCAAGCCAAATAACTAAATTCAGATAATATATTTTCATGAACTGTTCAACAAGCATGGGTTCGCTAGGCTAAAGATCAACATGTATCTTCCAATAGATAATAAACAGTCTTTCAAATAGGGAACACACAGATTCTCCTTTATTTCTCCTTATACAAAAGATGCCTCTAAAAGCTCTTGACTTCTTTCTTGAATATGTAAATTCTCATCATCATTTTCCTCATACTGGCTCAAGAATATTATTTTGAGATCTTCACATGAAGATATACTTTGCATGGGTAAGCTTATAAACCATTCTCTTGCGTTGTCCCTCAAAGACCTTGAAAATTATCTCATAATGACATCTTCTGAATAAATTTGAAAGTCCAAAATGAAATCCCAAAATTGTTGTACATGCTCACGAGATGATTCACTCCATTCTCCATGAAATTTAGGGATATGATTCAACAATTTTGTCAGTTCGTAGGGATAAGGATTTGGGTAGCCTTGGATTTTACTGCAGTTAAATGGTTTATCAATGAATGAGACAAAATTTGGAGGGCCATATGGGTTTTGTTAGATCATTAATCTTTGTCTAGGAAATGGAGGATAAGTATTCATTTGGTTTGACAATTGTATTAAATAATTGTCCTACTGTGAATAATGTGCATTGCCTCCATTACCAAAATTCTCAATTGCACCATAATGTGTATGGGGAATAGAATGATTGTTATACATACTTCAACCTGTGACTTCTATTTATGACTGGAAATGTTGTAGTTCCAAAATTTATGTGCATTCTTTATCAAATTTGTACTAGAGTCGCCACCTATTTTTCCAAAAGTAGGAAAATGAAATGGATTTTGAAATTGTTACTGATTTACCCCAGTGGAATCCCTTTACTCAATTATGTGAGATGAAAAGGATGCAAAAACTTTTATGACTCTATAAGGCAAGACAACTTGCTACTAGATTTCTTCATTTTCTCCCTAGTAGATTTTCCAATCTATTAGTTGCGTGACTCGGATGGGGAGTTAAAACTACATAATTATAAATCTTTGGTTGAAGACCAATTTTGAAACTTTATTGACTCTAGAAATGGATAAGTTGGAACTAATTTTTCCTAAATTATTCCCCAATAGATCCACCAATCTGTTAGTTCTCAAAAATGTTGGTTAGAAAACCACAAGAGGTTGCCAAGCTCTTAGTACGTTTTAGGCTAATGAAAATGGCCAAATTGTATTTGAACATTCTTCTCTTCAGGCTCTACCAGACCTAGGTGGGTATACCTATTCAAATGAGGTAGACTTAAACTGTGTGTTTCCTATTTGAACAATCAATCCACAATGGAAATTGGGAGTGGGACATGTGAAAGCTTAATAACTACTCCTACTAAAATTTCAGATGTGAATATTTGAATGAGATTTTATAAAATTATAAAATGGAATAGGTGTGACCAGTGCCTAATTTTGTTGGGCTAATGGAGTCAAGAGGTAAATGATGTATGTGTCCTATTTCTAGATACAATTTGAATTGTTTGGAACTTTTATAAGTTTATGCCTAGCATAAACGTGCAAAGATGCAATTATCAAGTTCTTCTTATTGATCCAAATGACCTTTTCCAGATTACTGTGATTAATTAAAAAAATTTAATCCTTTCTTGAAGGAGGCAACTGAACCACACAAGAGCAGCAAATTTTCTTTGATAAATTGAAAATATCCTTGATATATCAATTTAAATAATAAGGAAATGTCAACCTTGGAGACAACTGGATAATATTTTTAATTATTTCAACAAACTCACATCGTAAGAAGATCACCAAATTTATGCATTGTTCTCCATTATATAATTTTAAAAGATTTTACAATATAAAACATAATGTTTTGTTGAGGTGACTGACCAACCTATCTGACTACCTAATCTACTACTGCTTCCCTCCCTTGATGATTTTATTTCATCTTAGATATATACATTGTTCTTTTAGGGTTACAACCCTTCACAACATCTGTAACTCTTCTTCTCGGTGGAGCTCTTCGTTTAATTATCTTCGGTAAAAAAAAATAGTTGGCTTTGGAAAATTAAATATTTTAATCTTTATTGTCTTCATTTCACAATAATTCTTTTGCTGGAAACTTCACATCCATTGTTCACCCACTGAATATAATTTGGGTAAAAATAATTACCTTCCTTTTAACAACTTTGGTAGGAAAAAAATTTCCTCCTAGTGAGAATATTTTACCTTGTATTTAATTTGTGCATCTTTATTCAGTATGAAATAATCTTTGAGTAATAATAATCTTCATGAAAAATAAAGTATTTCATAATACTTTAGTATTAATTTTGTCGCCAACAATTTCTCATTTATATTTATGTTTGGGGAAAATATTTCTCTTTGTATTTCACCTATGTGCATTCACTATATTTACATGGTGAAAAAATCACTTGTCCCTTTATATCCACTCAAATAATTATCTCCTCGTGTAAAAAATATTAATGTCTCTTATTTTGTTTCATCTTTATTGCATCCACAACAAAAATTTCATTTTACCGCATACCCGCATATAGTTTTGAGAGCCTTTGCGGTAATGCAGGGAATATTAACAGATCTTCCCCAACACCGCACACAATTTTGAATCCTCCTATGGGGATGTGGGAAGAATCATTGCTCACCCACATATCTTCAGAATTTCCTTCAAATTACACCTATGGTAAACTTTATATTCCTCCAAATAAATTCATCAAGAGATTGGCCACATATGAATGTAAGAAAATTTAAAATTGTGACTTCACTACAATACCGCACCAGCTCCAAGATCCTCCTGTGGTGATGCATGAAATGTCATCCCAATACCTCCCATATTTTGTTGGGTGTCTGTGGTGATGCGGGTATAGTGGCTTTCTTCCTATTGCCTTCAGAATCTTATCAATAGTGCCATCACCCTTCCATTTCCACATAATCTATTCTTGAAATTATTAGGGTTCTTGGGTTTATTGGAGCAATGGACTCAGAGGAACTGAGGAAAACATCAATTTGTGTTGATCGGCCTACACCTTCACGTTCTATGAATCTCATAGATATCCAACAAATGTTCACAATGGTTAACATGCTAATCTATCTTTCTCATCAAAGTCATGAATATTAGGGCTCGTGGATGGAAGTATATCCGCCACTCATGGTTTGGTATATGTAAGAAGTTGTGTTTGGCTAGTGTTGATGTTGGTGGGCAAAGCCTAAAGCTTGGCCACAACCGTTAACCATTGATTTTTTGAGGATTTCCTTCATATTCAATTTTCACCTCATTGTCAATCCATAGGTATTTTGTTTCTATAACATCAACAAGAGTTCATCCAATTCTAAAGGGAATTTTTATGCCCAAGTTTGACTGCTCCATCATGAAAATTCAATGGGGTTTCGTTCCTTCATTTTCCCTCTCGATAGATTAAATCAAAAGTCTTCAAAAGGCTCGTTGATGTCCTCCACTAACCTTGCATGAATGATACTTTGTTGTGTGTAAAAAATACAATTGAACCGATTGCTGCCATAACCGTAATTGGTCCTATTTTGGGCATGTGAACAAAAAGAGTAGCGTGTTTTGAGCAGATTGATTAACTTTCCCAAGGTCCTCTTATGCATAATTTCTTCTTCAAATACTAAGATACTATCAACATGGATGAAGATAGTCTTCCCCAAATATTGTGCAAATGATGTTGATCCATCTTCTTCAAGATTATAGTTGACTTGATTCACTCTCCTACCAAGACCTTTTACAAATGAGCTCACATGACATTTTATTGAAATATTTGTCTTGTCACTAAGTTTCCTGGCTATTTCTTTTATCAATCTGATCTATTAGCAGTAATAAGATATGTTTTGATTCTTTAGTACAACCCATGCTGTCTGAAATATTAATTCCTTTTGGCTTATGTTCTTTAGGTAACAAAAAAGTGTGTCATATACAATTCCCATTACTGACTTGTGGTTTTGAAAAGAGAATATTTTTTGGATGCCGACATTAATCCTATTACTTCTATTCTTGTTTTATATGACTATGGTGTATGTATGCTCCCCCTATCAAAATAGGCACTATAAGGTAACTGAAAGTTCAATTGAAATGTTGAAATAAGGTATGATTTCCACTCTATGCCTCCTAATGATCATACTAGCAAATGTAATTCATGAACTAGTTTTGATGAATGGCATTAGAAAAAAGGGAATGTGGAAAATCATAAACATGTAAAATGCATCCCAAACTAAAATGGGTAATAATAAGATTTTAATTTCTTGATCTTTTGAATTATGATCAGGTAGCCTCTAGAATCGCTTTGGAAAATTTCTCATAACTTCCCATTGAATTGTTAAATGGCATCGATAAGTTGAATTGTGATAGGGGAAAATGGTTGTAGGACATAGTTTCTCATGAAGATGAACAAATCCAAAGTTATGATTTTTTAAAATGTGCTCCTAGGGCTGATTTTACAACTGAGTTTTCTGAGTTTTGTATTAAAACTTTTGACATGGCACATTCAAAATTTTCCAAAAATTGAAGGTCCCAACACCTGCAACTTACGAAATCTACCAAAAAGGCTAACTTTGGAAGAAAATATTTGTCAAAATGAAGGTTTTCATGGAAAACCAATTATTGTTCTGAATTCCCCCTATGATAATGTGCTCCCATGTCAATTTTTAGAGCCTTAGCAGTTCACTTGATATTTTTTTAAAGCCAAAACCAAATGGGTTTTTCACAGTTTTGTGACCACTTCCAAAAAGTTTCCAAGTGGTCAACTTTAACCTTTAATATTTGATGAAGGAAGTAACTTGGTGAAAAAACCTTATGTACACATGCTTATGGGACCTAAATAAATGAGTTCCCCAAGTTATAGATTCTCATGGAGAGATATGATATTTTTCAATAAGGGTGACTTGATGAGTTCCAAATGAGTTTTGGCAATGCAGTTTCAAAATTTTTTGAGTGGATCATTTTGAGCATTAATAGTTTTTAAACCTAATGCCTTCATGATGCTGGTAAATTTTCATGGATCCCAAATAACATTTTATTAGTTTTTCAAGATGATTTCAGAGGCTACTTGGGTTATTTTGATCACAGTAAGCTACAATATTATGTCTCTTATGAATTAGCAATTTCCAATTGAGAGCCAATTGGTAAAACTCACTCTAGGTACAAAATTAAATGGGACATGCACATGGTTGGGATACACTTATCTTTACATGCTATGAAACTCAGTTCTATATGGTCTATCTCCTGATGCTTTATAGAAAGACAATACCTTAGAAGAGAAGGGGAAATTTAACACATTTTGCTATAACTACCCTAGACAAAAATAATTTGGTGAAATATGATCTGACAAGATTAATATGTTAAGGTTACTGATCTGAGATGAATAGCCATTTATTACAATGACTACTTTGGGGTGATACTGACCTGTGTTGATTAAGTGAAGATTCTAAATATGTGAAATCAAGGGAAGAAGAGGAGATGAATTTTACAAAGCTCTTAGACCATGTTCCCATTCCAGAGAAAGTTTTCATATTTGTCAACACAGGGAATGGTAATATATCATCTACATATGTTGCACTTGGTGGCCATCTCACTTCATTATGTGTACTCCTATACGATAAATAATCCACACATGGCTAAACAAATTGATCTCAATAATATGCATTTGTGAATGACTTTGGGTATCATTTTCTAGTTTGTAAAATGAAGTTGCTTCCTTTTGTATATGTGAATAATGGTGGAAACCCATCTCAAAACACAACAATCACAACAGTTGGCACATGGTTATCGGTCTCACCATTTGCGCTCACTTTATCAAAAGGTAATTTATTTGGAGTATTAGTATCAAATGATTCCACCAAATAATCCACTATTAAAAAAGGAAATATCAGGTATGGGAGATTTGGGAATTCATGAACCAAATCCAATTTTCCAAGGATATTATGTGAAAGTTTTACTCTTCCTCATGTATGTGAGATAATACAGACCTAATTGTGTTTCAACCCACTCTTATTCCATTGTAGAATTTGTAGCTGAGAGCTCAGTCACAACTACTCTTGGCCTCTACGCTAAGCACAAAACCATCTTCCATGATTTTAAGGTAAGGCTACCCTGAGTATAAATCCCTAAGCCATTGAGGACACTGGAAAGGTCTAGGTAAAGTGGGATGAAGAGGATTGGTATTATGTACAAATAACACATGTATGAGCTTCCGTTTATAACTAGGCTTCCTTGGGTGATCCCATAATGCTGGTTTACAATTTTTGGCCAAACTGGACACTGAACTGATTTTTTCTAACTAAATCTTCACTTTTAGGCACCTATAATGGCTAAACTGTGAGGAATTTGAAGATGATGAAAATTAGTGATTTGTGACATTTTGTCTATAGATTCTAAATATATTTTTTCAAAATTTTTGGAATCAAATTTCACTTCTTTTTCCATCTCCTTCAAAAACTAGTTTTTTTCAGTAAACACCATTTTTAAGGAGTGATGCTCACTGTATAACATAAATTTCTTTCCATGAAGGATAAAATTCTTTTTTTTTTGAATTTAGATTTGTAACTACAATATCTAGTCCTTCCAATTGGTTTCATAGTGTTTTATTGAATGTTGTTTCCTTAATCAAATATCTAAGTCAAACCAATTACAATTCAGAGATAGGTGGACCATATAGCACAACCTTTTTTGTATGTATCAATTTATTTTTATTTTTTGTTGGATCAAGAAATTCAATATTTGGTGCACTCATATTTTTAAAAATGATAATCTCTATTTTCCACATGTGTGCAAACAAAGAGGTTGATTTTTCTGAAAAACCTACATTCACAAGAAATAAAAAAAATAAATATAATAATTAAATTAAATTCTATTTAAAAATTATACTTTTTGGGAAGCTTATAATAAGGACTACATAATTACAAAAATAGATTTTAAATGAATTCATTGACCTCGAAAAGTAACCAAAAGTGGTTTTTTTATTTGCATTTTGATAGGTGTAAAGGAGACCCTGCTATAGGCATGGTTTAAAAACTAGCTGGGTTCTATCCAAGGATTTGATCTAAGGTAGTTTGATCAAAAAATTCTTCAATTAAACCTATTTATAAATGGAATTTTAAGGCTTAAATCATTATATTTTTTAAATATGTGGATTTCAGCAAAAATCAAAATCTCCTACAAATGTAAACCAGCTTTGTGGGATCACCCCTTTATAGATGCAATCTCATGGAGTGTTAGAGAAAATATCAATGAGAATGATTTCATTGCATGAGATGCACAAAATTTTGTGGCCATAAGAAGGTTTAATGAATACTTCAAAGAAATGGATCCCATGGCAACATGGAGGTAGCAAGCAATGCACTTGTTCATAAAAATGTTTGTTAAGAACAACCAAAGATTCACACTTTTGTTGCAAGATTTAAGGAACAAATTGGTAATATTGATGGTGCACACACAACATTTCAGACTCTTGTAGATATATCTTCCAATGATTGTACATGAATGTGTTGATCTAATTAGAGGTTAATTGATGTATGGAGGGCCTAACATAAAGACATACAAGATTGATGTTGAGCAGCTCTATCTTGATCCGATGATATCGGATAGAGGGAGGATCATATGAATCTATGTCGTATTAAAAAGATATTGACACCTAAATGAAAGCATTCTCTCATATATACCATCAATCAATTCATGCATTATTGAGACATGAGA